>JAAOAS010000317.1:0-113759 GCA_013396035.1 Fusarium pseudocircinatum
CTCCCCTCCTCTCCCCCACCCGCCAGCTTCGGCCTCATCCACCTGAAGCGAAGCTTGACGGCGAAAACCTCCGCCAGCCATAAACCACCGTCGCGGACTCACGCGTAATTACACATACGTACCTGGGACCTTCTGGCTTCCCTCGTTCCCTGTGCTTCTGCCCGCCTGCACCTGGTTCGGCTCTCATAGGACAACGACATTCATTGACGATAACGACACACAAGACGTCACCTGTCTGGTCGTCTAGTTATTTTACCACCCGCTCGCCCACCCTCGCCCACTCATTATTGAGGCGTTGTCCTCACCACCTAATATCGGCTGTATTTTCAGCCATCCCCTCCTCCTCCAACCTCTTGTCGTCCCGCGCGAACGTATCGTGCAGCCACTTCCACCATGAATGACGACGATGCGATCCATAGCATCCACAAGAAGATCGAGCGCGAGAAGGCTCTCATCAACGCTGCCAATTCCATGAGAGCACAGACTAACAATGAAGCCGTCAGATCTCGTCTCGATTCACAAATGCGAGATGGTCGTCGCAATCTGCAGTTCTTTGAGGAGAAGCTGCGCGACATCCAGATGCGACGTGTGAACTCTGGTGTTGGGGACATGTCCCTTGGGGGATCTTCTGACGATGCCGGCGGCCCTCCTGCACCACCTCCTAAGGATTCCCGAGAAGACAGAGGCTCTGATCTCATGCCTCCCCGCCATCCTTATGCTCCAGGTCCTCCTGGTGCCACGGCCTTGCCGAAGCCACGTCAAAATTTCACCAAGTTAGGTGCGTCGTTGCTATGCCATCTCCATAGAAACTTCTCTGAGACTTTCCGTGTTTTCTGTACTGTGCTAACGTGAACGAAAACAGACCTGATCAAATATGATACACCGCATCTGGGACCCCGCATCCAGCTCATGCTGTCGCAGATTCAGTTCAAGCTCAACGTCGAAGAACAATATCTTAAGGGTATCGAAAAGATGGTTCAGCTTTACGGTATGGAGGGAGACCGCAAAAGTAAGGCTGACGCGGCTGCCCGAAAAGTCGAAAGCAAGCAGAAGATTATACTGTTGAAGCAGGCACTCAAGAGATATGAAGAACTGCACATCGATGCGGATGTTGCCGACGCCCAAGATGGTGAGTTGACACTGCAGCATTTCCTACTTCGACGACATATTGACAAAAGAGCAGACGATTCAATCAACGCCCCTAATCTGAGGAAGCCCCTTAGCGGACAACTATCGATTCGTATGCTGGCTATAAAGGATGTCGACCATCTAGCAACTGGTAGGTTTACACGAGGGCCCGAGACATTTATTGCCGTCAAGGTTGAGGATACTGTGATGGCTCGTACAAAGGCGACCAGGAACGATCGCTGGGAAGCCGAATACCATACCATCGAAGTTGATAAGGCCAATGAAATCGAGCTGACGGTTTACGACAAACCCGCTGAGCACGCCATGCCCATTGCTATGCTCTGGGTCCGAATCTCTGATATTGTCGAGGAAATGCGTCGTAAGAGGATCGAGGCTGAGATGAACAGTTCTGGATGGGTTTCGGCCGATAGAATGGGCAGCACCGGTGGTGGCGCCCCTTCACAGTTCCCCATGAGCCCATCTTCAGGCTCTTTTGGGCCAGGCTCTCCAGCAGGTGGCGGCGCGCAAGGAACAGAGACCGGTCCATTCGGGACTGCTGGTCCCCAGCCTCAAGTGCAAACTGGACCAATCGAAGAATGGTTTAACCTGGAACCTACTGGGCAGATTCAACTGCAGTTGGCATTCAACAAGACTAACGCGAACAGCCGCCCCGTCGACCTCGGTCTTGGCCGAAAGGGAGCTGTTCGTCAACGCAAGGAAGAGGTTCACGAGATGTACGGTCACAAGTTCGTACAACACCAGTTCTACAACATCATGCGTTGTGCGCTTTGCGGAGATTTCCTCAAGTACTCTGCAGGCATGCAGTGTGAGGATTGCAAGTACACTTGTCATACAAAGTGTTATTCCAGTGTGGTTACGAAGTGTATCAGCAAGAGTAACGCTGAGACCGACCCCGACGAGGAGAAGATCAACCATCGTATTCCGCACAGGTTCAATCCTTATTCCAACATGACAGCAAACTGGTGCTGCCACTGTGGTTACATTCTGCCTTTTGGCAAGAAGAACTGCAGAAAGTGTTCAGGTGTGTTTTCTTTGACTCTGTTTGCTGCATTGTGAAACTAATCCTTTATCTGTAGAATGCAATCTTACTGCACACGCCCAGTGTGTTCACCTTGTTCCTGACTTCTGTGGCATGTCAATGGCTGTTGCCAATCAGATATTGGACGGAATAAGATCACAGAAGCAGAGACAGGCAAAGGTCTCTTCACTAACAGAAAAGACTCTCCGGCCAGGAAAATCGAGCCCTACCAGCACTCACTCCCCGGCCCCGTCCTACTCCAGCTCGTCCGCACCTCCCTATCAGCCAGGACCTGCCTCGCCTGAGGCAACTGAGGCTGCTAAGGTTATGTACTCGAACCAGACAACACCACGACCTGGCCATCCCGATCGAACGTCGTCTAGCTCAACGGCTGCAGCGGCAGCCTCTGCGGCTATGTCCGGAGGACCTGGAGGGGCCCAGAGACAACAGTCTGATTATGGACGTTACAGTGGAGGGTATGACCAGCAACAAGAGGATCCATACGCTCAAGGGGGCCAATACGGCGCAGGTCAGCAGCGTAAGTACAACCCGGCTGACTATGCCAACGTCAACCCTAGCTACGGAGGACAACCGCCAGCTCAGGCTCAGCGACCAGTGCAACAGCAGCCGGCTGCACAACAGCCTCCTCCCCAGCAACCGCTGCCTCCTGTGCCACAACACCAGCCTCAGCAGCAGCAAGCTGGTTACCAACAACCACCACCACTAGCACACCAGCCCCAGTCACCAGAAGCGATGTCTCCTAAGCAGCAGTCTGCATCTGGTGGAAACAAGGCACCACTGCCTTTGGCCACAGACCCAGGTACAGGCCAACGAATCGGACTTGATCATTTCAACTTCTTGGCTGTGCTGGGTAAGGGTAACTTCGGTAAGGTCATGCTTGCTGAAACAAAGCGATCTCGCAAGCTCTATGCTATCAAGGTGCTTAAGAAAGAGTTCATCATAGAGAATGACGAAGTAGAGAGCATCCGCTCTGAGAAGCGTGTGTTCCTGGTTGCCAACCGAGGTAGGCACCCATTCCTCACCAACCTGCACGCATGCTTCCAGACCGAGACCCGTGTGTACTTCGTTATGGAGTATGTTAGCGGTGGTGATCTGATGTTGCACATTCAGCGAGGCCAGTTCGGCACAAAGCGTGCCCAATTCTATGCTGCAGAGGTTTGCTTGGCACTCAAGTACTTTCATGAGAACGGTGTCATCTATCGTGATCTGAAGCTTGACAACATTCTGCTGTCACTTGACGGTCATGTCAAGATTGGTGATTATGGTTTGTGCAAGGAGGATATGTGGTATGGTTCGACAACAAGTACCTTCTGTGGTACTCCCGAGTTTATGGCTCCCGAGGTATGTCTATAATATCCAATCCCTCCTCTTTCTGTGTGCTGACCTTTTTCAGATTCTTCTCGACAAGAAGTACGGCCGTGCTGTTGATTGGTGGGCATTTGGTGTCCTGATCTACCAGATGCTTCTCCAACAATCGCCTTTCCGTGGAGAAGATGAGGATGAAATTTACGATGCCATTCTTGCGGATGAACCGCTTTATCCCATTCACATGCCCCGAGACTCAGTCTCTATTCTCCAGAAGCTGCTCACTCGTGAGCCTGACCAGCGACTCGGAAGCGGCCCAACTGATGCCCAGGAGGTGATGAGCCAGCCATTCTTCCGTAACATCAACTGGGACGACATCTACCACAAGAGAGTGCAGCCTCCTTTCATGCCTCAAATTAAGAGTGCTACTGATACTAGTAACTTCGACTCGGAGTTCACCAGTGTTACTCCCGTGTTGACCCCAGTCCAGTCTGGTAAGTTCTGCATCTTCCGAGTTCTTGACCCTTCACTAACAGTCACAAGTTCTCTCACAAGCCATGCAAGAAGAATTCCGAGGCTTCTCCTACACAGCTGATTTTGATTAAGCGACTGGACTAACAAGATTGACGATTTTGCAATATTTTATCGAGATGATGGAGCCGCGGTGGGGTTGTTGTCTTGTCTATCGGATACCCAGGGGCGATAGTGAAATAGGTGGCCGGACACGGAGGGCAGTTGATGTCGGTACAGTGAACCCAGGATGTGCGTCTTATCCAGGCGCCGTCTTTCCACGTTCGCTGGTCGCTTATAGCGGTTGGCTTTCAGGATATTGGTGGTTGGGCAAGTAAAACGTACGAGGGCATGATTAGCACAGTGCCATATTGAGATGGTGAAGCAAGCGACCTTAGCGGTAGATGAGTATCGTATACAGCAGCATTGGAATGCATGTTAGTTAATAGAAGCGAGAGAAGAGATGATCAAAAATGAGTTGCAGGCAGGCTATGGTTTTTGTTATATGCTGCCCTGCACAGTGGTGATTGATGGTGTGCTCTTTGACAAGTTCTATCTCCTGCTTCATTATTCATTTTCACATTGTCACAGTTGCGTTTGTAGGTGCGCGGGGGCATTGACATGTTTTAGATATTTTTTTTGACCTATGTTTTGTTTATTCCAATTGTACCTCCGCCTCTTTCTAGATTTTCTCTATCGTTCTACGATGTGTACTCCTTCTGTAGGAGCTTGGCAATAGTGTTGAGTCTATAGCATGTTAGTATTCGCTTCGAGATGTACTTATTAGACTGGAACTTACTGGATGTTGCTGGTACCCTCATAGATGGCACCGATCTTGCTGTCACGGAAGTACTTCTCAGCAAGACCTTCACGGACAAAGCCCATGCCACCCATCCACTCAATGGCGGAACCACTGACACGGCCAGCGACCTGAGAAGCGTAGAGCTTGGCCATGGCTGCATCCCTGACAAAATCCTCACCAGCCTCCTTCTTGCGAGCAGCAGTGTAGACGAGAGCGCGAGCGGCAGTGATCTCGGTGTAGGCCTGGGCGAGCTGGTGCTGCATACCCTGGAACTCACCAACGAGAGAGCCGAACTGCTTGCGGTCGTTCCAGACGTAGCGAGCAGCGTTCTCGAAGGCACCGAGAGCCAGACCGGTCATCTGAGCAGCGATACCAATTCGGCCCTCGTTGAGAAGGGCAATGGCGTACTTGTAACCGTGTCCACGCTCACCAAGGAGGTTCTCCTTGGGGATCACAACGTCGTCGAAGTTGATGACGCATGTGCTTGAGGCGCGAATGCCGAGCTTCTTCTCCTTCTTGGCGATAGAGAAACCCTTGGTGCCCTTCTCGACAATGAAGGCGGTAATTCCCTTGTAGCCCTTGCTAGGGTCGAGGTTGGCGAAGACAATGAAGAACTCGGCCTCCTTGGAGTTTGTGATCCACATCTTGCTACCAGAGATCTTGAAACCGTCAGCGGTCTCGGTGGCTCTTGTGGCCATAGCAAAAGCATCAGAACCAGAGACAGGCTCGGAGAGACAGAAAGAGGCGACGGTGTTTGTCGCAAGGCGAGGGAGCCACTTCTTCTTAATAGCAGTGGAGGCGTACTTGATAATAGCTGTGTTGCAGAGGGTGTTGTGCACATCAACCAGGACGGAAACAGAGGGGTCTGCACGGGCAAGCTCCTCAATGGCAATGATGGCGGAAGTGAAGTTCATGCCGGCACCTCCGTACTCCTCGGGGATCTCAATACCCATGAGACCCTGCTCGAACAGCTGCTCAACGACAGCGGGGTCCATCTCCTCAGCCTCGTCCATGTCACGCGCACGAGGAAGAATCACATCTGTAGAGAACTTGGAGACGGTTTCGGCCATGGCAGCCTCGATCTCAGAGAGGTGAGTGATGGGTGTAGGAGGGATCTCGGAGATGTCGATTTGCTCATTGCGGCGAATGGATGTTGTAGATAGAGGACGAGCAGTGTTGCTTAAGCGCAGAGTCAGCGATTGCTTCTTGTCATTCTCAAAATTGCACCCACAGGTTTATTCTCGTCAATGTTCGGGGAGCGGTGGCTCGTGTGGCAATGCGCTGTGTAAGACCTCGACCACCCTGTAGCGCAGGGC
The DNA here is from genome assembly GCA_013396035.1 of Fusarium pseudocircinatum. Taxonomy (NCBI): domain Eukaryota; kingdom Fungi; phylum Ascomycota; class Sordariomycetes; order Hypocreales; family Nectriaceae; genus Fusarium; species Fusarium pseudocircinatum. The sequence goes on from JAAOAS010000317.1 coordinate 6,122, forward strand.
GCACGACTCGAGTAAACGACGAAGACATGGTGAGACTCGCGGTGTTGAGAAGAGGAGTGAGGAAGAGCGGTGACTATGTCAGAGAAAAGAATAGATTAAAGATGTAGGGGAGCTGAAGTGGCTAGGTTAGATCGAGGCGTGAGGCGGGTATGTTAGATGTCTGACGATCACAAGCCAAAAGCGACAACCAACAAGACAAGCTCTTCGTATGGTATGAAATAAGAAGATGAAGGCGATAAAAGAACAAGGTCAAGATGTCAATTATTTTAGCCTCGGTATATACAAATCATCCATTGGCCCCTGTAGTTACACGTCCTTCCCTTTATACGGCTGAAGCGGTTGAAGAATCTCGCTGTTCGGCCTAAACCAGCCGAGGATAACCACCGAGGTCGTGGATGTCTTCGGTTGTACAGCGGTAATGGATGGAACTTTGACTTGACTTTGTTTGACTTGGATCGATTTGGGGAAATCTGTTAGCCAATGCGGGATGGAGATGGGGAGGATTGCGGGGTGGGAAAAGATGCACCGGCGATTAACCGCTGACGTCAAAGATCCATGATAGATTGTGGCATGTGATCTGTTGGTGCAGCCGGAGAAACAAACCATCCGATACTCTTTCGCACGTGACACAGCTTCGAGAGGCTGAGATTTTGATATTGGCGGCATTGGATGAGCTTGGGATTGGGATAGCGAGAGGCCGAATACGGGATCAATTCGACCATTTTCCACGACAATACAATCAATCCGACCATTAACGACTCGCCCAGTATGGTCGGCTCCATCCTCCGCCAGTTCTTCTCCCCGGCGACACGTCGTCCCCTTACCACAGCCCTCTCAACACCACCAAGCCGGCTGATCCAACCAACCATCCGAGCATTCACAACCTCATCACCCCGCGCATTCGCTCCCACAACAGCTTGTCCAGCGACATTGAACCAAGTCCTCCGCGGTATCCGAAAGGGAAAGCGCGCACGCCACGCTGTCTCTCCTGCTCTGTCCAATACAAACTGTCCCGCTCTCAAGGGTGTCTGTCTACGTGTTGGTGTTGTTCGACCCAAGAAGCCCAACTCTGGTGAGCGAAAAACCGCTCGTGTGAAACTTTCTACTGGTGCTGTTGTTACGGCGTATATTCCCGGCGAGGGACACAACATTCAGCAGCATAGTGTTGTGCTAGTGCGAGGTGGACGTGCACAGGATTGTCCTGGTGTGAGATACCATCTTGTTCGAGGAGCTTTGGATCTGGTATGTTCATTGCCTTGGCCAGAACTTCAATTTCTGGCCACATTTTCACTAGATGTTAAGATACTAACTACCCCAGGGTGGTGTTGCAAGCCGAACAACAAGTCGAAGCAAGTACGGGACCAAGAAGCCCAAGAAGGCCACAGTTGGTTAAACATTTTTGCATACGGAAATCAAATGGACGAATTAGGTTAAAAGATGGCAAAGCGATGATACAAGACGTGTGAAAACCAATAGACCTGGCTACAGCCATGTAATGATATTGTACACTATTTCGAGCATTCAATTCAAGAAAGCATTCAAACGATCCCAGAACATTCTTGATTCATACACTCTACATGATCAAAAGCTGTCCAAAGTGCTTCAAACCCTGACGCCTGTTGTTGGTTCCCGTAAGAACATCACCCAATGCCGACCCATTGTGTGCAGCCCAGAAATCATGCAGACAATCTACCGAGCATTACGACCTGTATGATACAACCCTATACAACCCCTTGTTAATAATATTTCGTCTACTGCTGCTTCTCGTAGCCCTTGGGCTTCTCCATGCCGTTGAGCTCAAAGAATCGAGAAGTGCCTGTTGCTTGGTTAGCGTGTGATTCTGAAACAGTCTTCAACAAAATACTTACAAGAGTAACCCTTCCAGTCAAAGTTGTTATCAGGGTTGCAATGGCAACGGAGATCCAGACGTCGCTGCTCGTCGGTGGGGCAATGAGTGAAAGGAACGTGGTAGTAGGCGATATCCTCGAAGAAGTGAATCTGCTCCTTCTTAAGGAGAAGACCAGCAGCGATAGAGTGGACAGGAGCATCACCCCATCGCTCGTAGAAGAAACCACCGTCCTTATCGAGAGACTCGAAGAAATCGAGATAAGGCTTGCTGCGGAGCCAGGACAAGCTACCAACCTCAAAGTTGGACCACTAAACTCAATTAGTTATGAAACGGGTGATAAGTAGAGCTTAACTTACGAAATGGCACTTGTTGTAGTTCTCACCACCGTCATCACTGAGGAAGCGCATAGAGTTATCGGAAGAGATATGCTCGGGGTGGTTCTGCATGAACTTCTTGGTGCTAGCCCAGAGGGTAGGAATGGTGTCGATGTACTCGTAGAGAGAGAGAACGAAACTGTACTTCTTGTTGTTCTCGTGCATGACACGGAAGGGGTCATAGTGAATGTCGCAGAAGAGCTTGACGGAGGGCTCAACACGCCAGTAATACTCGTAGTTCATCATGAGTTCCTGTCGGAAGAAGAAGCCGGACTCGAATCGGCACATGTGACGGTAGCTGATGGAATCACCGTAGATGATCTTTCGCTCGTGCATATCCTCACGGACCTTGCGGGCCTTCTCCTGGTCAATCCACTCAGGGAAAGACCAGTGTTCCTCGGGAATCAGACCGTAGTGAGTCTTACCAGAGCAGAGAGAGGTGGTGACCTTCTTGAACTGCTCATCGAAGGGCTTGTCGTTGAGGAAGACCCAGTCGTAGTTATACCGGCGGTTGAAACGATCCTCGACTTGTCGAATGGACTCGGCAATCTCCCAGACGTCCTGGTTTCGAGCAAGCGTGACAAATGTAGCGTTCATTCGGGGACCGGGAGCAGTTCCCTGGAGGTTGTTCCAGCCAGGGTCGTTGGGGGACATAGCCAGAGGAGCCTCAGCAAGATTGCCTGAAGCAGGACCCTCCTTGGGAGTCTGAGGAGCAGGAACAGCGGGGGCATCGCCAGCAGCACCGGCACCCTCGCCAGCGGGCTTCTGAGCGGGAGCATCGTCCTTGGTGAGGGCAGTGTCTCCCTCCTCAGCAGCAGGTGCTTGCTGGCCGGGGAAGTTGACGTTGTTACCGGCATCAGGGGACTTGGGGATGGTGCCAGGAGCTTGCTGCTGGTTGCTGGGGCTTCCAGGACCGCCTGGGAAGTTACCGACACTGCCAGGAATGGGGATGGTATCGATCTTGGAATTGGAGAAGAAGTAGAACATAGTGAGCGTCTAAAGGAGTCGGGTTAGCAGGTGGCGACGTAAGCCATCATGAGCATCAAAACCCATGGGACACGAATGGATAAGGCGACGTACGAAAAGCGCGAGCGCAATATAGCGCACGTAGCGCGTATGACCTGCAGCCATGGCGAAAAAAGAATTGACGATACAAAATCGTCAATACAAGAAGAGTTCAAATGAAGTGGGAGGTTTGAACAGAAAACAAAGAAAGAAGAAAGATGGATGATCCAAAGTCGATGTTTCGGTGGCAGCGCGCACGGGGAAAAAAGACACCTAGAGCACCTAGCAGCCCGCCTAGGCACTTACGTTAGTAGGGAGCCGGGGGACTGAGGGGCTCCAGTAAAAGGAACGGTCGGTGATCTTTGTGAACTAAAAAAAGATGGTCAACCTGGTTAGTCCTCCACGAAGCGAAGAACAAGGTCAATATCGTGAACCAGAAACAAGTATTAAGGAGAGAAAAAGAGATGGCTTACGATGGTGGATGAGTATTCACGAATTGGGCATGTGCAGGAAAGTATCTACTTATTCTAATGCAAAAACGACAGTTGGAATCAATGGCACGCAACAAGTTGTTGGAGAGCACTGGAATGAGATGAACAACGTGTTCCGGGGGAACAAGCCCAGTCCTTGATCGTCAATTCTACCTACTAGGCAAAGTCAGGTACACACGGCGACTAGAGAGGCACAGCTTGTCCTGATAAGAAGAGGGTGACTCGAGGTATCTTCGGTAGGGGCTTGGAGGTAAAATACCTGATTTCCAGCACTTGGCAGCACTAGAACGAAGTATTCATGAAATCATATGTACTTGGTAACCCCTGGCGTCCAGGGGGCGTATCCCGTCTAGTAGCGCATCTCAGCTTCGATTAATGGCTTCTGTGTCAAACTATTGCCGAGTCCAGACGCTTTTGGAGTGAGCCTAATGATATTGGTTCCAATTCAATAGGTAGCAAACTTTTTTCAGCTTATCCTCTCTCCCAAGTCCGTTCAAAGAAAGGTGGATTTTCGTTCGTTGTCAAGATTACGACGACATGCAGCAGGAGACTGATCTGTTTACAGGGATGCCCCGACCTTGGAAATCTCCATTGTCATCGACTTGATCCAGATATAACAGCTCGTTTAGGCTGCGCCATCGCCTCTTGCAGAATGTTTAGGAATGAGGGATCTGCAGTTATTCAAGCCTCATAATCGAGAAGGTTTCTCTGCAGCAAATCGAGGCCTGGATTGGGAAAAGTGTTACACGTCGAATGCATCACCAGTTTTTCTCGTATCGTTGAATGAGATGGAGGTGCCCCTTTTTACGTTTCCTGGGCTTGTTTTAGGTTGGCAGCTTACAGCCCAGGAACCTTGCGTCAAAGGAACGGAACGCTGCAACCAGCCTGTAGCAGTTCCCGATTTCCCATCTTCTCTCCACTGCACAAGGTAGCTAATTGTTTATTGTTGGTCTCTGAACCCGTTCGTTCCGTTTTTGTGGTCTGTTAGTTGACCTCTTCAACTCTGAATTGAGTCTCTAGGCTGATAACCTTGATCATGGATCAATAACCTTATTCAGGCTCAAACTCATGCCCGTTCCGTATGTCTAATTGACAGTTTGTTTATTCCCATTAATATTTCACCTAAGATTTGTGACTCTGTTATCTCGAGTTTTATGGAACGATACAAGTGAATGTCAACTAAAAGTGTCACTGGAGTGATCGACATGTGTACCTTATAGGACAAAGAGCTGAGACCATAACACTGTGAAGTACCTTGTTCTTGAAACATCAGGATGATATCTTCATCCCTATAGACAATGTCTTTTTACGTCTTCATGAGTTTCTGTATTCTAGTCTAAGCTCGTAAATAGTGTACAAGTCTAGTATGGCTTTCGGTCCTGATTGTACTCGAACAAGCTCAATAATAAGGTCACGTGACCCAGCACGTGAAGCATGTATCTTTCCAGCCGCATGTGGGGGAAGCGGGCTTGGAGAACAACGTTGGCACTTCGTCGCATCATCGTCGACATCAGAGCTTCGCCGCGCATCAACATCGCAGCCCGCTCTCTCCCAAGCGGCTGTCTACCCTTTTCGCTTACAAAGCTCATTGATAGAGTCCCCGAACACATCTAACAACCTTTCTACAGCCAACATAGCGCTATATTCGCATGCTTGGCCACGATACAAACATCTTGAACCTATTTTACTGCAAGACACCATGATAGATTTGTGCGCGCTGAACGATCCTGGACATATCTCATTCTCTTAGTGGTGAGTGGATTTACTTCAGCAGTTACTTTCCCACCCTGCTCGCTTCCCCCGGCCTGGTCATTGCTGGATACATATGTCCGGGACGGGAAACCCTTCGACGCCCGTGGACCTGAGGACGAATTCTGTGTTGCACAAGCTTCCTTCAATGCGAACCCTTCCAGCCTGGCTCAGACGTCGGAGCATCTTCCTCTTTTCCGTGTCGGTAGTGATATGTGCCACATGATGGGCAGTGAAACAGAGTCAAGCAGATTCGACCACGACAGGACCATGCAAGAAAAGGACTCAGGATAGAGAGCAAAATGAACTATAAACGCAGCCGTCACGAACACTCTATTAGCGACCCGAATACTTGAGATAATAAGCTTGATATCTGGTCCAGGGAGGTCATGGGGCGTTTCCTGAGGATACCTCGAGCGGGGCACGGAGCTCAAAGCGACTATAGTTGACTGGCGTTTGTACTAATTTCTTTCATAGTACAATCGACGTCCACTTGCCCAAATTCTTTCAAAATGTCCTTCTTCGGTTTCGACACCACGCGCCATAACACGGCTGCGCCTGGCTTCTCCCAATCTCACGATCCATTTGCTGGTTTATCAGGCAGGGATGGCGATGATGATGCTCTAGACTTTGAGGAGACTTACGACGGTCTTGGAGACCAGCTCGAAGAGACTGGAGACGCATTCAACGACGACACTTTCGGTGACAGTGGCCCGGCAGTTTCTCGCAGTGCTGGCAAGGATTTCGACTTCTTTGGCCAAACTGCCAAGGTCGCGGATGCCATTGAGGAAGAGCACCTTCGCTTCAATCGCCAGGGGCCTGCGGCTAAACCCGCTGCTTCTGCTCAGGCTCATTCTTCCGTCAACCAATATGCCTCTGCCGACTACCAGTCTTACTACTCTAACCAGCCTTACCAGCAACAGTCTTACCAACAGCCTGTGCGATCTGGTTACGAGAAGTACCGCGAGCCCGAAGCGCTCCCTGATCTCCATGTTGACCGAAGTATCTGGGGCATTGGTCCATCTAAGCCAGCCCATCAAGCATCGCCTGCTCCTGCTCCTGCAGCTCAGCCTGCCCAGCATGCGCCCAGTCGCAAAGTCATGAGCTTGGAAGAGGTCGAGGCCGCCATGCGATCTCAGCCCAAGCAGCAGACACCTTTGCCACATGCCGCAGATCTTTCCTATCAACAGCCTCCTCAGGCCCATGGCCATGGCCACCCGGTGACTATCCTACAGAGGCCCCAAAGCACTCAGTCGAAGCCCACGCCGCCAGCCCCGGGTCTTCAAGCGACTCCCGTCCAGCATCAGCAGCAGCTCCATGCCAACCCGACCCAGATCCTGCAGAATCCCAACCGCGCCGGTCCTGATGCACATGTTCCACCTCACCATGGACACCACTCCAAGCAGTCCCATGGTACCATCCCTAATGCCGCGCAGTTACAAGCTCATCCCCAGATGCAGCAAATGTCCGAGGAAGAGAAGGCCGCTTATCTGGATCAAGAGACCAAGAGGGCGAAGCGAAACCACAAGATCTGGCTTCTGTCGAAGGACAATGGGCTGATGACTCCCCAGGACAAGAACTTCATCACCCGTATCCAGCTCCAGCAGCTCGTTTCCGCTACCGGCAATCCTGTTGAAGGATCTGATGCTTCAATTGCCGAGGACTTCTACTACCAGGTTTACAGTCATATCCGGGCTGGTCAGCGTCAAAACCCCAGCCAGCCTCTGAGCAACTTCGCCCAGACATATCTGTACCAGACTGGTAGTCGTCAGGGTGGTATGCGTCGCCATGGACGTCCCGCTGAGAACCACTTTCAACGAATGGAGCAGCAGGTACAGCGTGCTGTCGAGGCTGCCAAGAATAAGCCGAAGAACCCTCAGCTGGTCATCGCAGGCAGTCTAGGAAAGATCTCCTTTAGCAACGCGAAGACCCCTAAGCCTCTCCTCAGCATCAAGCGAACCGAGAGCGAGCATCAGCGCCCCAATAATGGCAAGAAGGGATCTAGCCTTGATCGAAAGACCATCCTTCGAAATGTTGAGAAGGTTTATCAGACTCTGATGCAAATCGAGGACCATGTTCGACTTATCCCACCCCCTATGACCGGCCCCGATGAGGAGCTTGAGAACAAGCACAAGGAGTGGGCCACCATTCTGGAGACCTACAACGCCAAGCTCTGGCAAGAACTTAAGGTCCATGAGCAGATTGGAGTTGTTGTCCCTCATCCATTCATTGCTTTCTTGTCTTGTGCCAAGGGTGAGAAGGCCATTCCTCGCCTTTTCCCTCATCTCTCTTTTGAACAACGAACCACTATCTTGACCATGATTATCTATCATCTCGACCAATTGGATGTCGTCCAGGGCGCTGCTATTACACCGGGCGAGGTGACAACCATCAACGCACGAATGCGAGAGAAGATTGAACTTTTCATCTCTACTGTCATGCCATCACTGATGCAGTATTTCAATGACACTGGCCTGGATATTGTTGATGGAGTTTTGAATCTGATTGCCACCAAGCTCAACGTCGACCTCATTGCTAGATCAAGAATTGGTGTGTCCATGTTGACACTTATTCTCAGTCGTGCCGTGCTTCTCAAACAGACAGGCGCCGGCACTCCTGAGCAGTGGGATAATTGGTAAGTAAATTCTGGACCGTGAACCACAACTTTAGCTAACAAGCACCAGGGACCGAACATTTGAGATCTTGTTCAGTAGGCTCGAACCTTCGCTGCCTTACATTTTCCCTGGTAGCGTCAACACTGGAGAGGATGTCTATGTATGGCAGCTTCTTGCAGCTATGGGCGTCAGCGCCACTCACGATCAACAAACTCGTCTGGTCCTTGCTGTCAAGGACCGTGTGCTCGACACTGTCACTGTTTCAAAGACACTCCCACCTGCTATGGGAGCAGAGCGACTGAACAGTGTCAACTTGTTCATGCGATCCATTGGTTTGGATGTCGAGCTTCTCCAGTAAACATTTGTTTTATGAGCATGCATGCAGGCTATTGTCGGTGATTCTTGGGCTTTTTTCTTGGGCTGGCATATAAGAGCGCTCAAGACGACCGGGATACGCAGGATGCGACACAACACAACAAAGGGTTTACATGCTGGCGAAAATATTATTGGGAGCGGTTCAGCGTATAGGCATATTGGGTGTACAAAATTCCTCACCCCTGATATGGCGAGTGCTTAGCGCTTCCATGTATACCGGCATTACAGTCGGATGATCATTATTAACTCATGAGGAGAGTTTGGGAGGACTCTTGTCCATTGAGGAAATAGGTTATATCGTATTTGCAAATTTTACGCGTGTTTGGCAAAATCTTTCTATACTGTGACCTTTGAATTCTTTATATAAAGTTGATAGATCCTTTGCGCCGTCCCATGCAAGCTATACAGTCCCCTGAGTTTACTTTTAGCACCAAACTTTCACTCTTCATCCATCGACGTTGGCCGTCTTTGAAGCTGTAGCTCGAGGTCTACCTCCCCGTCGAGGAACGGTTCCCCCCGCTCCACCTCGTGGTCGAAGCTTGGGCTTTCGTGCCTCGTCCGCCCCTGGCGCAGGTTGCTCTGGCTGCTTGGCGGGAGCAATTGGCTTGGGATCTTCTTTGATAGGTTCTGGTGTCGGCTGTGGCTTCTTGATGCCACTAACAGCTTCAAGAAGCTCGTCATCGTCCCATCGACGGGCGAACTTTGGCACCGACTCCTCAAGGGGTGGCTCATTGTCCTCCGCACCATCGGCTTTCTCTGCTTCTTCTGCGGCCTCCTCTTGAGTAGGGCGCAGGAAGAGGCTTTCGTTATAAACCTCCCAGGCAGCCTCCTCGTTCTCATCTGTGTAGTGCATAGTTCGCCAATGCTCTGTCTGCACAGCTCGTAGACGATCAGCCATAGTTTCGGTGGTAACAGTATCACCATCGCCAGTAGCCTTGACAGTCATGTGAATTGCACGAGCTGTACCGGCTGCAGTGCTAGGAGCCGACTCCTTAGTAGCTGCATCTTGGCGTGCTTGTTGGACGGTTGCGTCGATGTGGTGAAGTTGTGGGCGTAGGTGGACAAGTGAAGACACAGGCGTGAGATGTAAGTCCTCTGGCGATGGGTTAGAAGATATATTGGCTCAAGACCAATGCGACTTACTGCCTTGAAAGACGCCGACCATATGCTGAACCTCCTTATACTCAGGATATTGCCCACCAAGGGTCTGTGTCCGAAGTACTTTATCCTGCCTAACGGCCTCTGCCCAATCCATGTTCTCCTGTTCATCCTCGGCCTTTTTCCTGCCACCTCGAGCCTGGACCGTACCAAAGCCAAATCCACCAGCCAGGCCATGACTGCCGCCATTTTTGGTCGCCATAGAAGCATGCAATGTCTTTCCCCACTTTTGACCCTTCTCACGATCATAGGCGACTGTGTTGTCGAGGGGAACATCGACTTCGACCATACCAGCTTGAGCCTTCACGCGCAATTCGGTTGGTGGAGGTCGTGGAGAATCATCAGTTCGGTTTGGATGTTGGAGAACAAGAAGGCGTCGGCCTAAGGGTAGAGAGGGATTGATAAAGACGTTGTATGTTGCAGTGACGGGGTCATCGTCGTCGTCGTCTATCTTGGTGGGATTGTTGGCTGTGGAGGGCTTGACGCCCGAGTCGACATCCATATCATCGATGTCCATTGAGGCTGTGGGAGCCGGTGTATTCGACGTTGTAGACATGCTGTGAAATTATCTGTAAGGAATCAAAGCTTTTCTACAGAAATCGCCAGTCAAGAACCTGGCTAGGCCTTGTTATTCGCTTTTCGGTTTGGATAACTCTAGGTTGCTCTCCAGGTTCGCTTTGCGACAACCACAATGCGCAGCTATTTCTAGGATGCGTTTGGCTCGTATGTCGATACCGAGTATATATACGGATTTAGTACCTGTATCCTAAGCTTCGACGTTTTTGCGACAGGGTTTATATGCGAAGTAAGCCAGCTTGAAGGTTGCAAGTCTAACGCAAGTCAACGCTGGGAGGGGCGGTTGTAGAGAAATTTCCATGTTCGTCCCCCGCCAAAGTTTAGACCGTTATCTTATCAGTAACAACAATTCGAGAGCCTAACCCAAAGATGAGAGCATTCAGTCATGTCCCAATTATAATACTTAGGGAGCTAACTTATTTCAATAGAGATTTAATCTTAGATGGAAGAAGTATTTACTGCATTTGAGATGCTTTTCCAGCAAAGCAGCCTATTTGCATTGATAGTTTCTCTGCACGCAACCCAAATTTTGAACTCCATTGAATCCAGCAGGCATATAGCCATGAAACGATATGCGTAGATCGTTTCGTTCCTGGGCACCCCGGAGCCAGAAAACATATCGACTAACATCAAACAGTCTATCGACCCTTTCCACGGTCGCGACGTCCACCCTCCAACACCTTGACTCTCTTGTTGAATCTCTCTCCAATACCACCTCCCATACCGCTTCCACGGGGTCCATCCGTTGTGTCGATTCCACGCTTTCGGCTCTTGTCCAGAAGAGCACGAACGTTTCCACCTGATTGCTTGCGCTTGGTAAGACGATCGATACGGTCGACGCCCTCTCCCAGGTTGTGCCAATCCTCGCCACCAAACTGCATGCGGTTGCTGCGACCAGCCTGCTTCGCCTTTTGAGCACGGTCCTTCTTGCTCTCCTTCGGGAGACGTGTGAAGTTCATTTCCTCGTAATCTCGGCGCTCTGCCTCCTCCTTTCGCTCGGCGTCGGTCTTCATCTTGCGACCACCCTGGACAATTGTGGTACCAATACTGGGCTCTGCCAAAGGTGCGCTGGATAGCTCTGAGGCAACGAATTCCTCCATGGTGTGAGACTTGCCGGCGCGACGATCGTGCTTCTCGCGTCGTTGAGGCGCATCCATTGTGGCTCGGTCTCTCTTTGGTGGACGGTATACACCCGCAGCTCCTCCATCGCGCTCCGCCCGGCGAGCGGTAACATCATCAGCCATAGCACCAAAGTTGCCCGGCTTGTGAGACAGGGCCTCAGCATCTGCCTCCTCCTCTGAGTCTTCCTCTTCTTCCTCAGAATCTGATCCAGCCGCAGCCTTGGCTTCCTTTGCCTGTCTCTCGCGCTCTGCATCGTCCGCTGTTCGGAGGAATCGATCAATAGAGAAGCGCAACTTCTCTTCCAAGGGTCGGGCTCCCCTTTCCAAGTAAAGTCGTAGCTCAACCAGCTTTGCCCTGACAGACTCATCGAGTCCGGATTCATCTTCAGCCTTATCCGAGTTTGATTTCGAGTTGCGTAACTTTAGTAGAATCAAGAAGACGAGGTTTTGTAGGTATGACAGTAGAAGCTCATTCTTCACATCGAGAAGTGAAATGCCATCCTTCTGGTGCTCGATAGTTGCGAGTTTTGGTGTGACCTCGAGTGCTGACGAAAGCGACTGGGTCAGCGACGTCAATAGCGCCGGTAATGTTGTAGGTGCTGCCATGTTGATCTGTGTGCCTGAGACTTGAAATCTCTAGACAATTGAAAACTCATGTCTCGTCGAAAAGTTTGGAGTACTTCCAACTTTTTAGCGGGGCATTCTTGGCTTGTCTCCACATTCCTGCCTCGACAGCCACAAACGCCACAAATCCCCTGTTTCAGTGCGTGGCTCATTCTCCCTGACTCAGCTAATATCTCCATGACAGATTACAGCAAGTGCCTTGAAGCTCCCTATTTGACGATTTACTCTCGCAGCTGTTTCGCTGGCTTGATTCACCACACGATCCTTTATATCATTGATCTGACGATATAAGAGGCAGAAACTGAGTAAAAATCTCAGTGATTACTCGCCTTTTAATTTTACTTCCTCATCAACTCGAAATTGCGGGTCGCGCAAGTCGTCGTCAGCTGGAGCTTTGATCGACAGCTTCACATCTCGGCTTTCGCAATCCTCCTTTGTTCACCTCTATCGGACTGCGCATGATCTAATTTTTCAATATGCACTTCCGAGACTTTGCGCCTCGTACGGCGCTCGTCAGCTCGCTGTTAGCTATACCACAGCTAGCTTCTGCTTTCTACCTCCCCGGTGTCGCCCCTACTACCTACAAAGAGGGAGATAAGGTTCCGCTTTACGTGAATAGCATCAAGCCTGTCGACCGCTCCCAAGACCCGCGACTACACGCCGTTGTCTCATACGACTACTACCATCCTGCGTTCCAATTCTGCCAACCTGAAGGAGGCCCTCAATATGTATCGGAAAGTCTGGGTAGTATTCTCTTCGGAGACCGTATCATGACATCTCCCTTTGAGCTTATCATGGGCAAGAACGAGACCTGCAAACCCCTTTGCGAAGTCAAATACACTGAGAAGTCGGTTCAATTTGTCAAAAGCCGCATCGAACAGGGATACAGTCTGGAATGGCTTGTGGACGGATTGCCAGCTGGACAGGAAGTTCTCGATCAGTTGACTGGCACTACCTTTTATAACCCCCGATTCTTACTGGGTCAGGATGATAAGGACGACAACATTCTGTTCAACAACCACTACGAAATCGCCGTCGAGTATCACGAAGTGAACAAGGACCCCAACCAGCGCCGTGTCGTTGGTGTGGTTGTGCAGCCAAGTTCAAAGGAGTACGGCGGCAAGGCTGATTGCGCCAACCACCCGCCCATCGTTTTGTCCGGAGGCGAGCAGCATGTTACCTTCAGCTACAGCGTGATCTGGCGCAAGTCGGACACTGCCTGGGCCACTCGATGGGATAAGTACTTGCACGTGTTTGATCCTAAGATTCACTGGTTCTGGCTTATCGATACTGCTATCATTGTCGTCATTCTTGTTCTCACTGTCATGTCCATCCTGGTTCGCGCTCTCAAGAAGGATATTGCTCGTTATAACAGACTCGACCAGATCGACCTTGACGATTTTGGCGGTACTTCGGTTGTTGAGGATGGTGTTCAGGAAGACTCTGGCTGGAAGCTGGTCCATGGCGACGTCTTCCGAACCCCTTCGCGTCCCCTTCTGCTCTCGGTCCTGGCTGGCAATGGTGTTCAGTTGTTCTGCATGACGGGATGCACCATCCTCTTTGCTCTTCTTGGATTCTTGTCTCCTTCCAACCGTGGATCTCTTGGAACTATCATGATCCTCATGTATACTGTCCTCGGATTCGTTGGTGGTTATGTCTCTGCTCGAACTTACAAGGCATGGCAGGGTGAGAGCTGGAAGTTGAACATTGCTTTGACCCCAACCTTGGTCCCCGGCATTGTCTTCTCCAGCTTCTTCCTCCTGAACCTTTTCCTTTGGGCCAAGCAGTCATCAGGGGCGGTACCTTTCACCACCATGCTTGTGATTGTTGCTATCTGGTTCATTATCTCGATTCCTCTCTCCTTTGGTGGTTCTTGGGTTGGATTCCGCTCTCCTCAGTTCCAGCCCCCTGTCCGCACCAACCAGATTCCACGACAGATTCCCCCTGTGAGCACCTACCTTAAGCCTGTCCCCAGCGTGCTCATTGTCGGTCTTCTTCCCTTCGGTGCTATCTTTGTCGAGCTCTTCTTCATCATGAACTCGATCTGGTTCAGCAGGATCTACTACATGTTTGGGTTCCTTTTCCTCTGCTACGGTCTCATGATCGTTGTCTGCGCCGCTGTCACAATCCTTATGGTGTACTTCCTGCTATGTGCTGAGAACTACAACTGGCAGTGGAGATCTTTCCTCGCTGCTGGTATGAGTGGTGGCTATATCTTCTTGAATTGTCTTTTGTACCTTGTTACAAAGGTCAGGGCGAGTGGACTGGCTGGCATTGTGCTCTACATGGGCTACAGTGCCATCATTTCATTCCTCTTCTTCATTCTTACTGGTAAGTTGTTTATAAACCCTCCTTTACGATGCCATTCTAACCCTTACAGGCTCCATCGGCTACTTTGCCAGTTGGTGGTTCGTTCGCAAGATCTACTCGTCCATCAAGATTGATTAAGAGACGGCCTTGCACCAATAATGACGGATGGATCATCAACGACAAGTGACGAATGAACAAGAGACGGAATTTTTGGTGTTTGTAAAATACATGTACGACCAGCGTCTGGAATTCGCGTTTACCATGAGCTGTGCTTTAAGCTGCGAACAAGGGCCAGATCGGCAAGATTATGGTGATAATGGTCCATGGTGTTGCATCAGTACGCTGCGAGTACGGAGTAGATTCATTTTCATTTAGACGGATATCAAAATCAGGCCAGTGCCAACAGAGCAGGGCCGTGTTGGCTATTGATGAGGAGGTGTTGTTCTGCATTGTTTTTAAGCTTATTATAGATATCAAAATTCCTTGGCTTACTCCCTCCTGCTCAGTCGTCGTCGTCATCGTCATCCAAATCATCCAGGTTAGTAAACTGAAACTGGGCCTTTTGCTGTGGAGGTCCAGTTGGGCTCCTTTGTTCGCCAGGGGCAGCCGGACCACCAACCAAACTGGCGCGTCTCCAAGCCTCCTGGTCCTTCTCTCTCTGGCGTTCTCTCTCGATGCGCTGGCGCTCGCGTTCCTCTCGTTGCTTCTTTTCGCGTTCTTCCTGGGCAATACGGTCCTCTTCTTCCTTCTGCTTTCTCTCCTCTTCTTCACGACGCTTGCGCTCTTCTTCCTCGGCTGGATCGTAGCCCTTGGGGTCAATGCCCTGCTCCTGGAGGAGCTGATTAGCAGCCAGGGAACCAGCGCCAAGCTGCAGGTCGTTGGGCCATGGGAGGAAAATCTGGTCGGTCAAGGGGTTCAAGAACTGTGTCCACTCGCTGGGCAGGACGGTATTAGCGGACATAGAGGACTGTTGAGTCGCAGGTTCCTGAGAGACGGCTGGCGTGCCATTCATAATTGCCGGGCTTTGAACCTGAGACGATGGAGGCGCAGATGGTGTCATGACTGAAGCTGCTTGCGACTCGGGGCCTGGAGTCTGGGCTGCTGGTGTTTGACCGCCTGGAGTTTGTATTTCTGGGACATCTGGCGTCGGTGGTACGGCTTTAATAGTGCCTGCCGGCGGCATAGTCGTTTTGCTGATACGTCGGGCATAATTGAGAAGCTCTTCATAGGCGATGGGGTAGCTTGGGCCAGAAGGAAATGTGGTGGTCTGCGTCGTCACGATATCCTTGCGAGTAGTCGCTAGATTCGAAAGAGTATCGCGGATTTGCGTATCAAGGGCGTTTGAAGACTTGCGCAGTTGTTGAATACGTAAATAATTGTTCTGGTGAGTTTGTACTGAGATAAAGATTAGCCAAAACATTCATGGCGGGTAGTCGTATGAATTACCTTCTTCCAAGCCTCTGCTTAGTTCTTGGTCCGCTAAATTGAGCTCCTCTCCTTGTTGTATGGAGGGATGGTATTTTGTGACTGAATCAATTAGATTTGCAAGAGCTTTCTCTAGTCGCTCAAAGCGACCATCGATGTATTTATCCATCACAAGATCGTGTTTGGTCACGGCGACTGTTCAGTATCAAGTGATATGAAAGTAAATAAAAGAAGGGTCAAAGACAAGGCTGCTATAGCTTGAAAGTCAAGGTGGGTCTTTAGTTAGGTTTGTCATTGGTCAGCTGTTCCAAAGCTTCTTTTAGGCCTGAGGCCAAACAAACCCGATCTTTCCCGTTCGGCAAACTCGCGCAACCAAGTTCAAGGCCCTTCTTTTACGACGACGACATCGACGAGCAATTGAACGACGAAACAGGCTTCCACCGCCCTAAGATTCAAGATGGTCTCCTACGTACGTCCGAACCCTTCGATACGACCGCCGAGAACGAGCTACAGATATTCACGAATGGCTCGAGGCGTCTTTAACGAAGAGTGCAATCGACTGACCTGATACTCTCCAGACTCCCATCCGCATGTCGGAATTCAAGAGCAACTATGGTCCTAAGTACGTTATATTTGTCTACGATCACCGGACTTCGAATTCGAGGCGCTCTGTCAAAACACAAGCGAGCTACGACTCTCAAAATTCGACGCAGGGGATCACATGAAATAGTGACGTTGGCTAATACTCTGGAATAGGTACCACCCTCAACCCAACGTTGCTGGCATCACCCCCCAGGCTGCCTTCCGAATGTAAGTGCACGATCCTAAACCGAGAATACGATCGAGGACCGAATATGCAAGCGAACCGAGTTCCGATCTCCCTTCCGTTTATCCGAAGTCTTGCAATGATCAACCGCGGCTGAGATGGACATGACGGATTAGAGATTGGAATTTGATTATGAACTTTGCTGGACGACCGGTCGTTATGCTGTGGATGGAACTGACTGGGTTATAGTGGCTCCCGTCTGGCTATGTACGGTGCTCCCGCCGCTGTTGCTGTCCTCCTCTTCGCCAACGGTATTCCCCGTGTGCAGCGCGACGTTCTCCAGGTACGAATGAACATCTTATGATACTATTCGACCATGACACTGATTCCTATACAGAAGATCCCTTTCCTTGGCAACTACTTCCGAAAGGAGATCCACCCCGCCGACAACGTAAGTCTTGACTATGATATGGAGCACTGGGGTCAGTTACTAATAGTCTGTATAGCCTTTCTAAATTATCTGGTGGACTTGAGGAAGATAGACGTTGTTCAGCGCCCGTGCCGGCTCTCATTGTATAAGATATTCCAATAGACATGTTCTGAGCCTTGAATTTTGCTGTGAAATGTACGGCCTGTGATTGGTTGATGTTTAAGTGCTTTAACTTGTAGCCAGAGACATGCACGGCAGTTTGTGGAAGTCCTCTTCAGAAGAATAAAACTGTAACGGTTTTAAAGTATTGAATAGAACGGTTCTTTAACGACATTATTACAGTCTATAATACTTTTAGCTGTCATATGTTGCTTTGGGCTAATTCGGGTTGTTGATATGATGTTCCACTCACTAAAGTACAGTGCCACTAACTCACTGCGAAACACTGTTCTCTCTCCTACATGTACAACTTGCCCGTCTTATACAACTTCAAGCTGACTTTCGCCATTCATTTATCCTTCATATTTCTTAATCATTAACTCTCTCGAAAAAGGCCTTTAGCTTCTTCGAGTCATGAGAGGGTTCTAATCCTTCCAACACGGTCTCTTTCGCGCTCAGCTAACTGCTGGTGAACACTTGTCATGATGGAGATATCTCAAGGATACAAGACAGTAGCAGCCTTCATCATTGCGCTGCCTCTTTTTGCTTGGCGATTCAAGAACTCTTCAGGTCCTAACTCGCGCTTGGAGGGCTTCTTCTTTTATTGTCTCTCTGTCGCTTCTCTCTGTTGGGTGTATGCCGTCTCAGCACTGGTCCCTGAGCCTTACCTGGTACGCCTTGTCTTATATCGTGCTCGTTGCACAGATGTTAACTCAAGTTAGGATGAAGTATTCCATATACCGCAGGCGCAGAAATACTGCCAGGGGAGGTTCCAGGAGTGGGATGACAAGATTACGACACCACCAGGACTGTAAGTTTCACGCGCTTCTATACCCCTAAGCAAATGCTGAGCCCAGTACAGTTACCTTCTTTCTCTTATAACACCTGGAGTTGTCCGTCCTAGTAGTTCAGTGAGTGGATACTTCTGCGACGTCAAGAGTCTACGAGCTACCAACGTCGTTGTTCTGGTGGTTCTCGCCATCTTGGTCCTTAAGTGCCGTCGGGAGATCGAGGCACGTCTCTATGAAGCTCATACCTCGACCCGGCTACGCAATACTTCACAATATGCAGTTCACACCGCACTTAACGTCGCCCTATTTCCGCTTCTCTTCTTCTTCTCTGGACTTTACTACACCGATGTTGCATCTACTGCAGCCGTCCTGATCGCGTACTTGAACCACTTGAAGCGCATTGGCCGGGATCGTAGTTCTGCTCTCAACGATCTAACAACACTCCTCCTTGGAATCGCCACACTTTTCTTTCGCCAGACCAATGTCTTCTGGGTAGTTGTGTATATGGGTGGCCTAGAAGCTGTCCATGCTGTCAAGACCTTGCGGCTAGAGCAGGTTGATCAGCCAGTTATCTTGACACTTTTTGAGCAGATAAAGTATTTTGCCTGGAGGTATTCTATTGGGGATATTCATGACCCCCCACTACACATGATGTGGCCAGACGGTAAACCGACTCTTCCCTACAGGTTGGCTTCTCACTAACTGAGCACTAGACATGCTCTTCTGTGTGCTAAGTTTGGGTATCGCAGCGGTTTGCAACCCAATCCGCATCATTAGACAGATATGGCCTTACGTTGCAGTCCTTATCTCATTTGGTGGCTTCGTAGCCTGGAACGGCGGTGTTGTCCTCGGTAAGTACTCTCTTTGCAATGTGTCGAGTCTGTGGCTAACGACAAAAGGTGACAAATCCAACCATGTTGCTACTATCCACCTCCCACAGATGCTCTACATATGGCCTTTCTTTGCTTTCTTCTCTTTACCACTTCTGGTTCCGTATGCCCTACCCATCATTAACATGGTGCTGCGAATCCTGCTGCGGGCTCGATCGCCTACATCAACTAGCAAACCAACCCCCGAGGCAGAGACCAGTGTAAAGCCGGCCTCATTTTCCTTCGGCAAGTCACGAAGGTCAGGAAGCTCTAAGAAAGACTCAACGACTGGCAGTTCGGACAGAAAATACCCACGACTTTCGAAGCCACTGGAAATCGCCAGCTTCATCTTTGGGGTTAAGCTTATACTCTGGCCCCTCTACCTTTTTGCGACCATAGTGCTCTCACTCGCTATCGTCCGTTACAACACCATTATCCACCCCTTCACTCTGGCTGATAACCGCCATTACATGTTCTACATCTTTCGATACACCATCCGACGGGCTTCTTGGATTCGATATGCTTTGGTTGTCCCCTATACCTTGTCTCGGTGGATGGCGTGGGGTACCATTGCTGGCTGCTCACGATTCTTCACTGTTCATATGCGCGCCTGTTCTGTTTATGGGGATGGAACAGCAAACCCTCCCTTCTTGAGTCATCCTGTGGTGACTAACGTTGGGTTTTCGCCAAGACAAACTTATGCCGCCTCTCCAGCTGAGATAACGGAGAATTCTCAGGATACTTCCAAACATCAAGAGCTGAGTAAGGCTTTGGAAGATGACCCTCTTCTTGCTTCCATTATACCAGCTTCCACATCGACTGGACTCATGTTCTTGCTTGCCACGACTTTATCACTCATGACGGCTCCGCTAGTAGAGCCACGATACTTTATCATACCCTGGGTGATGTGGAGGCTGCTTGTACCTGCGTGGAGGCTTCATGATCATGGTTATCATGGTGGTGTTACTTCCAGACTCACAAATTACCCAAAGATCAGGCTTTTGTTTGAACTCTTTCAACACTACGATCTGCGTCTTATCATTGAGACGTTTTGGTTCATCGCCATCAATGCTGCAACAGGCTACATCTTCCTCACCAAACCTTACATATGGAAGGCGGAAGATGGGACTGTGCTGGACGACGGTCGACTTCAAAGATTTATGTGGTAAACACACAAGACGGAGGGGACATGAGCGGTGTGGTTGCAAAAGATAGTCTTTTTGTAATTTTGTCTTGATAAGCATGTGGCCCTCTTATCGCTGGGAACTCATTTCATGCCAGATGTGAAATATACCCAAACACTGAACGCCATACCCATGGTCCAGCCCCGGACCAGACCTGTTTGTAGCCCTGACCATACCCAGTTTCATATCGAGCATCCCAAATTCATGCAAAAGTCAAGTTCGTGCGTTTGTACCAGAGTGGTTTATCATGCAATGAGTGATGCATAAACATATCTTTCCTGCCCCGTCCAGTAGTCGTTAAAAGTCTCATAAAAATAATCATGCGCCAGATTATAAGCTTAGACGATCCAAACTTAAGCCATCATTGCTTCTCACCCGGCGGATAACGCCAAGCTTGAAGAACTTCTCTTCAC
Source organism: Fusarium pseudocircinatum (assembly GCA_013396035.1). Lineage (NCBI taxonomy): Eukaryota > Fungi > Ascomycota > Sordariomycetes > Hypocreales > Nectriaceae > Fusarium > Fusarium pseudocircinatum. The sequence goes on from JAAOAS010000317.1 coordinate 26,406, forward strand.
CGCCCGGTGTGCGTCCACCAATATACCACTTGTCGGCACCTATCACATCACGGAAGCCTTCACTGCTGCTATCACTTCCACGTCGACCAGATGATCCAGGAATAGGAATGGCGGTGTTGTTGGCGGGAGATGTTGATGTTGACGGTGATGAAGAAGTGGTGTTTCGGGGCGGACGGATGGCGACACTGGAAGTAGTTGGTTGTTGTTGAGACTGATGATGGTGATGATGTGACGTAGCAGTAGCGGTGGTAGTTGTGGTTGCTGCAGTTGCTGTGGCAGTTGTGGTCGTCGTTGTATCTCGGGTGTGCTTGTTTGGCTGATGTTGATGGGGAGCGGTATTAGAGATGGAGGGGCCTTGAGGACGGAAGGCGGCGAGGAAAGAAGAGAGGAAATACGGTCGTTGTGAAGGCATCGTGAGGTTATCGATCTGATATGTTTTGATGTGCTTTGGTGTGATGGAGAGAGGCTGGCCGTAGAGGTCGACGGAGTAGCCGAGCGACGGTCCGAGCAAAGCCGAGTTGGTTTTGTTCGCGATGATGTTGGAATATGCGCAGTTGAGAGGGAACCAGTGCCTGATTATCTGAGTTGCTTGTGTTTTGTGATCAGTCGTCGTAGTAAAGTGACTCAATTGTTTATCGGTGGAAATGGGATGAAGAAGTGGAGTCGAGATGTGAAGAAGAAACAGTGACAGCGACAGTGACAGTCTGGGGGAAAAGCAACGGTTTATCGTAGTCACTGACGTCGATTTTTTGTGGAGGAAGAGAAACGAGGGAGGGGAAAACCCGGAACCAGCAAATGCTAATGGCAGGGATGTCATAGGTCAGGCCTTTGCATTTAAAGTGTGCGCACGTGCGGTTAGCCCAATCAGAGAAGACAAGGCCCTGCTGTATTTAGAGGGTGTTAGGGGGGCTAGGGGGGCACTTGTAGAAGATGGCTCGGTTGGGCTTGCACTAGCTGAAGTTGAAATGCGGAGGTGGTTTGAGAGTTTAGGGTGAGGAACTGATGTTATTGGGCATATAAGTTGAAGAGAGGGTTGATGGCTTGGTAGAGGTGTGATACTGGCGGTTATTTTGTGAACAAGAGGTTTAGGGATCAGCTAGTTACTGTACAAACAGTATCTTCACTATACTGTTCTCAAAATCATGATGTTAGTAGCTACCAAAGTCAGTGAAGTGAGTTGGTTGTCAGTTGACTGAGAACAGTGAAGATATCCCTTCGCCCGTCTTACTATACACACAACCGTTAGATGTCACCTCAATTCAGACCCCAATTCACAAAAAAGCAAACAGAAACAAAAAAAGGGTCATTGTAAGCGAGATCCTTCAGCGTCCAACGCCTGCCTAGACCTTTCCATGCACGTTTGGGCATGCAGCATCACAACTCGTCTTGTCTAGGCTTGTCCAGCTCTCGAAGATCACTTCCACTTTCAAAGCTAGGCGACACTAGTCAAGACAGTGATAACCCTGTTTTCAACCACCATTTTATCAATCATCGCGATGAGTATCGAGATTGATACAATGCTCTTGGCTATCTTGAACAAAGACTCGTTCTCGTTCTCGTTTCCTTGTACATAGCTCATGTCCGTCTTGTTCCCGTATTAAAGCAGCACTCTTTCATCTCCGGGCTCCCGGGTCAAAGGGCCTCCTTGTGACAGCTGAATGTGAATGCGTATATGCGAGCATGATCTGATAATTTCTGACAATGCAACTGCAGCAACCACATGGTGATCACTAGACTCTGGGGTCGGGACTGGTGAGTAAAGGGCCTCATCCGTTTGGTCGATCGGATTATCTGCAATAACAGTCGGATTATTGCAGCAATTGACAAGTTATATCAATTTATAGAGACAGGTTCAAGCCTGTAAGAGAATATGTACGATTACCTAACAATTTATGATTGTTGGTCTGCCTCGGCTTGGGGGTCATGATACTACTACCTCAGATTTCAGAGATAGACTGAAACTTAGACTACATCCATCGTCTTACAAGCCAACTCATACTGCAAATAATCTGACTGACCACAAAAATACCTCTCCATGCTGTGTAACAACACTGCACTATTCGTTGAGATGCCTGTCCTCTCAACAACTTGCGCCATACCTTACTATAGCGGTGTAGACCGCAGACCTAGACCCCTCACCACCAACCACCCATGACTATTCGTACCCATATTCCCCTCCACAGAAAAAACCCGCCAGCACATAATGACAACTGGCTGTAGTTGCAGCCGTAGACCTTGAACATCCATTGTCTACTGCATGCAGTCTTTGCATATTCCCACTCTCGTGATACCCTCATAAAACTCCATCTCACTCAGCAATGCCCAGCTTCAAAGCCCGCATCCTCAGCTGGATCATCTGGTGGTGGTTCAAGAGCACATGGAGTTCAGCAGAGGGCATCAACAACCGCATCGCCAAGGAACGTCTTCGTCCCGAGCGTGTACCTCCCAAGCACCTCTACAAAGAGTTCGCCGTTGAGGAGTACAAGAGAAAGGGCCACATCGCGAATTATGTCGTTTACATAGTCTCTCCAAAGACAGAGACGCCCACTCGTGGTCGAATCTTGTATCTCCACGGCGGTGGCTTCGTCTTTGATATCACGCCCCAGCATTGGGAGCTGGTGGCTCAGCTTGCGAGGCGTCTGAATGCTACTGTTACCGTACCGATATACCCGCTTGGCCCTGAGACGTCGCTTATGAAGATGTATGAGTTCGTGCAGCCGCTCCACGACGAACTCGCATCGGCACCAGATCGGACGCCGTTTTGGATTGTGGGTGATTCAGCTGGAGGGACCATGGCTCTTGTCCTCACGCAAAATGCGAAGTTGGCTGGACGACAGACCGCGCAGAGAATTGTGCCCATCACGCCTTGCACTGACTCGAGTCTCGTCAACCCTGAACTCCACAATGCAGCGCTCAAGGATCCATGGCTGGACGTCCCTGGCATTGCAGAGATTACAAGACTCATCTGTCCAGAGATGGATACTCAGCATCCCAATGTTAGTCCCATATACGGAGATCTGAGACTACCGCCGATGTTGGTGTTTGCAGCTGGCTTGGATCTCTTGACGCCTGATACCAAGAAGATGGTCGAGATGGCCAAGGAGCAGGGTACAAAGGTCGAGCTAGTGTATGGAGAGGGCATGATACACGTTTGGCCCATCCTACCAATTCAAGAGGGCAGGCAAGCTGTGGACAAGATGGTCGAATGGTTGGGAATCAGTTGATTATTTCTTTGGGTGGATTGTCTTGGGATACGGCGTTGGGCTGGGGTTTTGAATGGCATGAGGATACCCCCTGAGAAATGTGATGATGACGACTACTACTACTATATATGAGAATCATATGATTACGAATGGAATGAGATGGGATGGGATAGGATACAGCATACTTTCATATGTCCATTATGCTCAGACGATTTATGGCTACGAGTCTAGAAGTGGCCAAACAAAGGTATATAAAGACACTCACATACATCAATAAATTCCATTATGTCTATCCACAGGGCGATAATCTTCATCTTGATGATTATGCAAGATAGTGTAGTACAGACGGATAGCAGCTCGGCTTCCAATTTCCTATCCATTTGTATAAAAGGCGGTGGCTCAAGGACCCCATCAGAGGGAACACAAGATCTTATAGCCCGGGATGACATGAAGTCGAGGTAGACTATTAGGAGAGTGCATGCGTAGTCAGCATTGATATGGCTGTGTTTGCCGTTCTTCCGCTAGAATACACAGGGTTCTCATTTATAGTATCAACTCGAAGACTCAGCAGCTTATATGTACATTGATTGGCTGATTTGGGAATTGAGGCTTCACATGTCAAACAAGGAACCTGGATGATTATGATGAAACGATTACTAAGACTGTCGACTCGTATAATTGATCACTTCGAGATCCATGTCATCTGCACGAACAACGAGTGACGTTCCGGATATTACTCAAACGTTCACATAAAACAGAACCGATGAAACGAACAACACCAACAGCGACGAGTCGATACAAACACTCTTCGAAAAGTCGGTAAGGCTATCATGTTACACAACCAACGGGAAAAATGTAAGTGGCTTACCTTGTGTGACATGCCACGGAAAGATCTGTAAGACGAACTGCAAGGCTGAGCAGAATATTTTATGAATCGACCACTGTCGTAGGTCGAAGCAAGCCATGTTTGGAGATCTTCAGGCCCAAGGTATCATCGCTTGAGCGCCACCACTCGCTACAGCGCAGATGATCTCGGCTATCTGTAGAGTCTAATAGATTAGGTTGTTGACGTTTGTTTAATCCATGTCCCTACAACGTTCGAAAAGCAAGGTCCCAATTGCATCGGCAAACTGCATCGTCCCAAAAGGGTATTCATCCAGCGTCCATTCGTTCCGAGAAACCTTCAAATGTTCGGAAAATGCCACGCACGGCATCAGACTCGAGTGACAGCGGACGGAATATAGATAACGTATCGTTGCATGTTCTCCGAATTGGTAGAGTGATCAGCCTGTTTTCTACGTAGTATTCGCTATATCTGCATCGACAACAAAGCTTCGGCCCCCAAGACGATACCACGCCTTGGGACTGGCATAGGCTGTGCCACAACTCTCTATACAGAAACGCCCGATGTTCGATTCCATGTTCGGGGCCTTGATCTCGCCCGTACCCGTAGACGTCAACTCAATGCAACATGTTCCGTCCATGTTCGCCAGCCGTCGTCCCCGTCTGCCACTGGTTGCCACCCGCCAGGTGCGTGGACAGTGGACACTGAATGAATGACAAGCTGCCAGTGCGATAATTAGCAGCAATATATATCGATATCCTGGCCTGCGTCATGGCTTTGTAATTCTCCATTCTCCATTCTCCTCACAATCCCATTCTTCCTGCTCTCAGATAGATACCTATCTGATCTTCTTATCCCTCCTCATATTTTGGTTATTCCCACTCACCTCGCCCAGCAACCTCGTTCGAGTACGACCGACTCGTTCTATTTTTCGATCAAGATGACGTCTTTGCTCTCCTTGGTGCCATCCCTCTCAATGGGATTGGTTATCTTGGGTATGCTCGTCACGGGTATCATTGCCTTCAACGTCTTTGTATACCCCTTCTATGTATCCCCCCTTCGACATCTCCCCGGACCAAAAGTAAGTAAACTCCCCCTTCGTTTTCGTATCATGTTGCTAACGTCGTTAATAGGACAATGCCTTCTTTCTCGGACAGACCGCAAAGTTTCTTCAGGTGCCTTGGTTCCCTGAACTCCTTTGCAAGTGGTCTCGCGAATTCCCTGACGCCCCCATTATTCGATATCTGAACTTTGCCAACGGTGAGACACTGTTTGTCAACAGTATCGAGGCATACAAGCAGGTCCTTCAGACCAAGAGCTCGTACTTTGTGAAGCCTGCTTTTGCGAAGCAGTTCGCGCACGAATTTATCGGCGATGGACTTCCCTTTGTTGAAGGCAAGCTTCACAAGGTCCGTCGAGCAGCAATCAGTCGTAAGTACACCCGACCCTGGCACAAATTGGGACCAGTGCTAACTTATTTCTTAGAACCATTCTCGTCTGCTCGACTCAGAGCCTTCTCCCCTGTTGTTCAGCAAAAGGCTGAACAGCTGATCGATGTACTGACCCAGCATCGCAACGAACACGGTAATGTTGAGAGTAAGTAACCCCCCTCCCCTTTTTTGTGCGACTGAGCTAACAATCTTATAGTCGAGAGCAATATTTGGAAAGCAGTCCTCGACGTGATTGGACTAGAAACATTTGGCCTTGATCTTAACCACCTCGAATCCGACGAGTCTCCGTTGTTTGACACCTTCACCACGATGATGCAACCCTCGACGTTGGGCCATATTATCAACTACTTGAACTCACTAATCCCGATTCGACAGTATGTACCCATGAAGGAATGCATTGAGTTTTCTCAGAGCTGCGCCCGAGTCCGGGAGTTCATTGTAGGTTTGATGACGATCCGACGTAACCAGTACGAACAAGGCCTTGTTAGCCCCGAAAAGAACCGAGACGCCCTCCAGTGTTTGTTGGAACACTCCGACCCTGATTGGAACGACAAGAGTGTTGTTGAATATGTAAGTCACCCCTGAATTCTGAATGTCGTGGATTGCGCTAACAAAGGTAATAGGTTTTGAATCTTTTGATCCTCGGACATGACACGACAGCTTGTTCCATCACCTGGGCCGTTCACGAGCTCTCAAGCCGAACAGACTGCCAGCAGCGTCTGCGAGATGACATCGCAGGTATGGACAGCACTTGCGACATGCCTGGCTTCGGCGATATCGACAAGCTCCCGTATCTGCACAACTTTGTGCGCGAAGTTCTGCGACTCTACTGCGCAGGTAAGTAACCCATCTCCCATCCCCTGATATTAGATATCAATCAGCTAACGTGTTTATAGTGGCCATGGCACCTCGCCAAGCGACCGACGACGTCGAAATCAACGGGATTATGATCCCCAAAGGAGCCGTGATTCAACTCTCGCCCGCGGTGATGAACATGCACCCTCTGGTCTGGGGCCAAGACGCGCAGGAGTTCAACCCTGATCGCTGGAACGATCTCACAGCCGACGCGACAAGCGCGTACGCCTTTGAGACGTTTCACAACGGCCCGCGAATGTGCATCGGCAAGCAGCTTTCTTTCATGGAGATGAAGATCATGCTTGTAGAGATGGTGCGCAAGTTCAAGATTGAGAAACCGCTTGGAAGCGAAGAGAAGCAGGTTGAAGTTGCCGGACCAGCTTTTACACTGCGACCAAAGGAGAATTTGGTAGTGCGTTTGGTGGAGATGTAAGAAAGAAGAGAGCATCAGTTGGCTAGGCTAGGCTGGCTTGTTTTGTTTTTGCTGACATATTATACGGAGTTTGGGGAGTTTTAGGATACTACTACACGACATGGTCGACAGGACATGACATGATATGACATCCATGATATCCATTGCATTAGATATTGGAGGAGCATTTAGACACAGGCAGATTCTGCAAGAGGCGGAATCAGGTGACTTGGAGACAAGAGTCACGATAGATTTGTGCATGTAGATTTTGAGCAACAAATGCATTTTTGATTTTTATATGAATGAATATGTTCATCATGACTTGTCTGGCTTGTCTCATGATGAAGAGACTATTGACAATAATCACCCCGCAATTTATCAGGCCCGCCTGTTTCTCGAACTTTCCAGGGAACACGCGCTTAGAAATCCAATCAAAAGCTCTATCAAACCCTCCCAAAATCAAGGGTCCTTTGCCCTTCTCTCCTCTAAACTTGAGTACAGTTACGTGTGTCATTGTGGCTCGCTCGCTGTTTCCAGTAACTCCCTGCTTCTTGTCTTTCCAGAGTGAACAGCTTGGTCCCCGTCATTTTCCGCACACTTCACACTGCGACTTCTCTTGATTCTGTTGCTCCTGTTTTCTTTGGCTCTGCTGTGCAGTTTATTCTCCTTTTCTTTCTTTGCCATCATCATAATATCAGCCAGCGAGCGCCTTTATAGATACCGGGCTCTCTTGTCCGAGCATCCGGAATACAGTGACGAATCTTCTATTACGGCATTAATTACTAGGTGTCTAGTCTTACCACATCTCACTACCACTCGCCCCCAGTCTCACGCACTGCACTTGATTCAACATGTCTAAGGCGCAACAGCTCAAGGATGAAGGGAACAGCCGTTTCAAGGCCGGGGACTACTTGGGCGCCGATAGCCTCTACTCCAAAGCGTGAGCACATATAATCAGCACAGCACAGCTTGTGTGTGTGAGTGTGTGAGAGAGAGAGCTTATTCTGACAAACATCGCAATAGCATCATCGCCGACCCCAAAAACCCACAGCTCTATACTAATCGCGCCATGGCCCGTCTTAAGCTTGAGTTATGGGACTCAGTGGTCGCCGACTGCGAAGCTTGTGTGCAGCTAGCGCCTAACAATATGAAGGCCCGGTACTACCTTGCGCAAGCACAGATCGCTCTTCGTGATTATGACGCTGCGGTCAAGAGCGCTCTGCATGCGCATAAGCTGTGCGCTGAAACGGGAGACCGTTCACTCGCTGCTGTGACGAATCTCGTTCTTCGCTGCAAGAAAGAGCGCTGGGATGATCTCGAGAAAAAGCGTGTTCGCGAATCGCGGGATCTTGAAAGGGAGATACTTGAATTATTGACCAAGGACAAAGAGGCTATGTTGGCCGAGACGGATGATGATGGAATGGTGAGGCAGGAAATCGAGGAGGAGAGCGATGCCAAGATTCAGCGGATGAAGGAGATCTTTGAGAGGGCACGGGCAGATGGTGAGAAGAAGAGAGAGGTTCCTGACTGGGCCATTGACGATATCAGCTTTGGTTTCATGGTAGATCCCGTCATGGTAAGTTATTTACCACAATCGAATGCCACATTTGCTAACAAGATACAGACCAAGACTGGAAAGTCATACGAGCGCGCGTCGATCATGGAGCACCTGAATAGGCATCACAGTGACCCTCTCACGCGCGAGCCACTTGTCCCTGCTGAGCTACGGCCAAACCTGGCACTGAAGCAAGCCTGCGAGGAGTTCCTCGAGCATAACGGCTGGGCTGCTGATTGGTAGAAGAAGAAGCAAATGACGATGACGAAAGTTGGCAATAAGCGGATCGGAGGTCTTTTGATTAAAACTTTGTTAAATGCTTGGAGTTTGAGGTGTTCTGAAGCCTATCCCAGAGATGCTTTGGACTGGTATAGCGTAACGGTTTAAACGAATTCACGAAATGGAAAACGGCGATTCTCCTCTTAATCTTACACGCTCACTCGTGCAACCAGTGCTGCAACCAGTCGTCTCGTAGATAGTATCTTGTGTATACAACTGATCTTTATTCATCATGTCGTGTTCCTAATCCTCCACTGACCCGGCCATCATGTCCCACAGCAGCTTTGTATATAAAGGTAGTCATCAAGCTCGCGCTCCGTTCAAGCCATGTTCTATACCCTACTTAACCCAGGCGTGACGACATTATACAATCGCTATGCAACCAAATAACCCAACCAAGCGAAACCCAGTAGCCCAAAAGAAAAATGAACTCCAATAGCGCCGTGCAAATGCATGTTTTCACCCCTTCCTTGCTCATGTCATGGCACCACCCCGAATGCTGACATTACCCATCGGATTTGCCCCTAGAGAAAAGATGGGCCCGGCTGGCTATCGTCCTTGACGAGTCCGGCCCGCTCTTCCTCCGTTGGGTCCGCGACGTGTGATGTTGATCTAGACGATGAGTGAGGCCGCCGGAAAACGTTATGGAATGAAAACTGACGTCGTGTCGTATCCTGAGGTTGTCCATGAGGCGGGGGCGTCGGAGGCGCAAGGCTGTCACCACTTCGGAACGACGCCCCTCGGTACTCAGTATCCTGTCCATTGTACTCGTGCTCCCGAGTTTGACCGTAGTAAGCGGCGTGTTCTTCGTCGGCCTTATCCCGGGGGACGGCGATCTCAGTAAGGGGAACCGGGTGCATCGGGCTGCGGGGCCGGGGTTTATCGTCTTCATGGTCGTCGTTGGCGTGTCGGCCTGAGAAGTTGGTGAACCCTCGGGCTCTACCTCGAATGGTACCTGCAATGCTAGAGAAGAGTGTGTTTGTTTCCTGACGGTTGTTGTCATCGTCGCTATCGTCTCCGTCGTCGACCGGTGGGAACTGCGACATGCCTAAAGGTGGGTGCCTTGGACTGCTTGGTCTTACAGCAAAACGGGGTGAGGCGGGAGGCATCGGTGGTGGAGGCGATGTAACTGATCCTGCTCTAGAGCTGCCAATCGTTCCGGTCCTGAAAGTCATTGTTCGTCTTCTTCTCAAGCCATCCCATTCCCACTCTGGCTGCTGTCCATCTTCTCGGATAGGGTCCATGGTGTCCATCATCATCTTTTCCTCGTGGAGTCGCTTGAGCTCTTCGGCTTCCATTCTAAGTCGTCGTTGTGAGATCTGTCGCACGATGGCAGCGGCTCCGCGGATGGCATCGGCCTTGGGTTCTGACTCTGGCTGTTCCTGCTCGGCAATGGTCTGGATTTGATCGAGGTCGCCGCTGAAGACTGCGGCGTCGGGCACATCCTTTGCGGATTTCGAAAGCTGTAGTAACACTACTCCGGAACAGATTGTTAAGAAACCTAAAACAACGGTGACGATAGACTGGGCAGTGCCCTTGAAACCTTGAAAAAGAATTGCTGACGTGATAATAGTCGTACTGGTAAAGTAGACGTAATATGTCGGGGTAACGAGGGCTGCGTTATAGATATTGAGTGCTTTCTGTGATCAGTGGTTAGTGACTGAAATATGCCAGAGGGCCGGGCTCATACGTTGAGATAAATGATCTCTGTCAATAATGTGCCAATGACAAAGACGAATAAAACCCACAGGAACCATTCCTTGTACTGAGGTTTGCCGCCGATCCAAGCAATGATGGCAGCACCCAGTCCTTGAGTCGAGACGACACTGAGTCCACCAATCCAACTGCAGATTGAGATATAGACCAACATATTCTTGTTACCATATCTTGGTCCAGCCCATAACGCAGTGGCGATGGATCCAACTATAATGAGGCCGGCATAGGTGAGAAACCCGGGTGTAATAAAGTATTTCTGCATCTCCTGAATATCGCTGACGGACGATGTATGGGGAGCATTCATAACAATAACAACCGAGCCGACAATGCAGAGGAAGCAAGCAACTTTTCCGACCATGCTGAGGCGCTCTTTGAGGAAGATGGCCGAAAGGATAGCTGTAATGACAACGGACAACGCGCCGAGAGGAGTGACGAGAATTGCATCGGTGAAGGCATATGCGACAAAGTTGAGGATTTCGCCAATGATCATAAGTGTCATTCCCGCCCACCAGTAGAAGTTTTTGAGGTACCCATATCCTTCTCCAGCGACCTCGTTGTATTTCTCGTTGGCGCGCAATAATCCGACTTTCTTTAGGACGAAAGAGATACCAATAAAGACACCAGAGCCAACAGCCAAACCAATACCAACGGGTTTATAGAATCCAGGTCGATCGCTCGGGTCGCCGCCGAGGCCGCCACTTCGTGCGAAGATATCGGCGTCCATTGCGGTCCGATATTCGATATTCAAGACGGAGACGGGGACGGAGAGGGAGGGAGGAGGAGAGTCGAAGCGGAAATCTAGACTCTATTTAGAACCACATGGGCGATAGTGACGGTATCGGTTGCGGCAGCGACGAAGGACTCTCTGGTTTATAGGGGGTTGAAGCAAACTCTATAGCGATATAAGCTCATAAGAATGACGAACAATTGAAAGTATGAGCCGTGGAGAAAGTAAGATAAGGTAATTCTAGGAAGAGAATATACAAGAAGAAGTGTTGAGAAAGCAAAGAATCTGTCTGGCGTTCGAAAGTAAAGAACCTAGAAACCTTGGAAACGGCGTCGCACACTCCAGGCTCAGCCAGCTTCCATCCTTTGTGATGAAAGAGCCTAGATGAATGTGGGTGGGCTCCTGAGACACCCCAAAAGAACAAGTATCGGTACATGAGATACCCATTTAGGCGCTGTCCCCGCTGCAAGCTGCCAACTTCCAGTGGCTCCCAGCCAACCACTTCACTCGAACCTAAACAAGCTACAGAACAAGCTCCTCCATCTGCTGGTACCGGTCCATTGGGCGGAGATCTTAGCGTTGACGACTACAACAAAAAAAGAAGACGTCGTCTACGTACTGACGTACCTTGTGGTTCGGCATGTCAGTGACAGTCAATATCCCGAGGCCGAAATAAGAGAGAGATCAATCATAATTTCCTTGGTCACGGTTAATTAACCAACTAATTACTACCGGGGCATTCCAAGTTTATGACCGAAATGCCATGGGCCATCACCCGCTCAACGGGCTCTTGGACCAACGGGCGCTAAACAAATCGACGTCAGCACCTCATCCATGATGAGCCTGAAACCCCATGAGACCTGTGAATCTGGTTCTGGGCTGCTTCAGTGGCTTGCTGATGACTTGGAGATATCTGATAGGGGTCCTTGTATCGATCGATGCTTGACCTGCCCATCTCGGTAAGCCCTTGGCGCAGCATTTGGGGACTGTTATGTACAGGTACTTGATGGCCCTCCGCCCCCAAAAAAGCCACTTACATACGCACGTCGAGGGGCTGGATGACGATGAAGCATTGCGCATCTCATGGCCAAAACTCATTCCGTTGGTGACGGAGTCTAAACGTTGAAGATTCTGTCTCTCAGGTTGATCAGTTTGACCGCTTCTACTCGCCTGCGTGTTCTGTAGAACAACACTGTCAGCTGTACTGAACTTGACCGCTAAATAATGAATGTTCTTTACTGAGCTGATGGTGGCTTCAAACTGTTAGGCCAAGGCGGACTCTACTCAAGCGCATCCGCCGACGTGGGGTGGCTCCAAGGAGCAAGAAAACCTTTGATGTTGAACCAAGGTGGCAGAAATATCTAATCTAAGCGCCCCGAAATTTATACTGAGTTCACTCAAGTCTTTTTGTCACTTAGGATAGACGTCCCAAGTTTTCTTGCTTCACTCGGGTGGTTCTTCGGTAGAATCTAGACCCAAAGTCTGGGGCTCTTTTTCAGCTTCCAACGTTGGTTCAAACTATGATACCGTAGGTACTCACGCGAATCTATCTCATCCATGGACTATTGTGCTATGTAAGACCCGTGTCTGTTGGGGTTATATCGTCAAAAGATGTGATCAGCACTGTTCATCAACCATGTCAATGACTCCCGAACCCTCCGGAACACAGCACTCACATCTCTCACTGCATTAATGTCTGACCTTGAGTCTCTCACAGCCAGCAAAATGGAACTCTCCGCAGCTATTTCTGTCTCGGAACGACACTGCATGCACCCACGACTCAGCCTGTTTCGACTCCACACACCAAATGCACATGTGGTGTTTCAGAGAATGTTATTTTTTTCTAACACAGTGATCGACAGCGAATCGATAAGTTTCAATGTCTCAATTTGCTGGTGGGTCGACGAATCGACCGGCTGCACGCTCCGAGGAAGCATTGAGTTCCCTTAATGTTGATCAAGCGAGGTTCGCTTGATACGAACACGAGCTAGGGCTGACGATATATGGCGTAGTTCTGCTGAACTACAAAAGCGTAGAAATCCTTTGGAGTTGACCGCTCTTATAGTGGGCAGATATCCAAGACCTCGCGCGATTATAGTACCATCTAGTCATGCCTCTGTCACCAGACTCACGACTGTAGCGTGCTGCCATGCAGCTTGACGGACCGTTTAAGCTGCATCTGCGTGGCGTCAAGAAATGAGTGATATCGTGTGGCTTATGCTAAGTGAATCCATAATACATATAACTTTGTCGTTTCCTATCGTGTAAAGGGGGTATCTCGATCTTGTATTCATAAATGCCATGATGCAACCCATTCCACTAAAGACTGAACTTTCCATCTCTTGCTATCCATGCCATGCCATGCCATGCCGTGCCGTGCTATTTCTTCTGAACCGGGACAATCTCTTTCAGCCACTTCTCAACTCTCTCATCCAGCGGTAACTTCTTGGCCTCCCCTTCGCTCATCTTCTTCGCAAACTCCTCTTTCAACTTCTTCTGCAGAGCCAATTTCTTCGCGTTCTGCTCTGCCAGTAAAGCCCTACTTCTGGCGCGACTTTCAGCTATTTGTCTCCGTTTTCTCGCGTCATGCTCCACTAATCGCTCAGGAGGCACAGGCTTGCCGGTATGCTTCTTGACCTTGTTCCAGAAAAGCTTATGCTGCGCCTCGAAGTTGTTGTGAGCACTGTTGTACATCGCGACCCGGCCATGGCTTTCGACCAGTTCCTTGAACACAATGTTGTACTCACTCCTCGTGGCTGTCTTGGAGAATCTGAGGCCCATGTCGATGACGGCGCATGCCAGTTCCTTGGAGCCAGGGAGGTCGAAATTAATTGCCATGAGAAACGATTGTGCCTCGGGATGAAGTGCGTGCAGAGGAGTGCCTAGGAGAGCTGACCGGACGATTCTAGGAATGAGTGATTTGGGTATTTCCTTTCCACCGTATTGTTGCCACTCAGGCCGGGCTGAAGGAGATGCCGGTTCCTTCGTTTCTGAAGCATGTGGTTTGGGTGGTTCTGATACTGCGGATGGATCCATCTTCTGTCGTTTGGCCGGGTTCCTTGGTGGAGGGCATGGCGTTTCGTCGCGAGACAAAGCTCGCTTTCTGGTGATGGGCTCCGGTTCCGCATTCTCAACAGGCATGTCGAGAACAAGAAAGCGCAGAGAACCATATGAGCTCACGTCGTCAAATGCGTCATATAAACCATCCTCCGTTGAATCATACTCATCATAGTACTCATCCTCATCCTCTTCTTCTTCTTCTTCCTCCTCCTCCTCCTCCTCCTCCTCTTCGTCGTCGTCGTCGTTTTCTTCTTCTTCTTCTTCCTCCTCTTCTTCTTCAACTTGAACTTCATGTACTACCTTTCTTCTCTCATACTCTTCATCGTCATCATATTCGTACTATGAAGGTCAGTCTCACCCTGAAAATGAGAGGAGAAGTCGATACGTACGCTTGTTGTTGTTTCATCGGCAGCCTCAGCCACAAGCATAACTGTTAGAGCTGTTGCGAGATCAAGCTGCTCTCTTCGGGTCATCTCGTGCTTGATGATATCCTGAACGACAATATCCTCGATTGTCTTTGAGTCAATTCCCGAGCCTTCCGGATACAGATTTTTCGGTAGCCAAGACATCTCTCTTGGGGCTCTGTCGCGTTTATTTTGATGTGAAAGTTGATGATGTCGATGGCAAGAGGTGAGATTCTGTCCTCATCGTTATTTTCTAGAAGGAAATGGTTGATTTTATTCCGCTCGTCAAGGACCGATAAGGCGAGTGAAGAGCCCAACTGGTGGGGGAGATGACCTTCTCTGGCCAATCACAGTCATTCTCGCTGACGATAAGGCCGTTCTAGAATTCTGAGTGGCAGAATTTACTTGGCATGGTCGCTTATCTCGTAATTTGTGTTCCGAGGCCGAGTCTCGCGAGTCGAGGCCTCTTGAGACTTGTTGACTAACACATGTAACCATGTGGCTTATTATTATATATCACTACTAATAAATTCACAACGTTAACTCAAGCATGTGTTAGCAAGTTACACATGCTTCTCGCGTTCTTCATTCTCGCGTCTAAATAAAATTCCCTTCAGCCACTTTCACTAACGGTTCAACCAAATACCGATGGTCCCCAGTTTTTAAGGCTAAATGCCCCTGGCTCGCCCGAGGAATTAAGTCTGATCCTGAAATTAGAACGTCGCTCTCTTACCAGGAAACAGATCCTCCGACCCATTCTCAGCTGTAGCGCTGACGGGAGAGATGTTTGAAGCGTACACGGCCCTATCAGTCTAGTCATGATCCTAGCTTTAAGAGGTTTACTCCCAGTATTAGCTGTTTGAGGACGATGCAGCGCATTGAACTGCCTCAGGGATGAACCAATGGCTTATACGGGGTGAGATGGAGCTACAGGGGATCCTTCGTGTCCAGATGGAGTCTTGATCGCCTTAAATCAACTTTGAATCCTTCTTAAGGGATCCTATTTCCTGAAATTTCGTGTCTGAGCTGTGCTAGCTTGTTCCTTCGTGCATTGCCTTTGCCTCTGCCTCTGTCTCTCTTCGTCTTTGCATTCGAGTTTGCGCAGGCGCAGTTCTATCTATCCACTTAAATTACATCCACTTGAAGTTATATATCAATCGATTGTCGTAATTCCTCCCTAAAATGGCCAACAAGAACGCAAAGTCTCTCTACGAGGCTATCCCGGAATGTATTAGCGGATGCTTCGACATCAGTGTTGCCAACACTGGCTGTGCCACGGACGACTACGACTGCTGGTGCTATAAGCCCAATCACCAGACCATCGTTGATACATTGGAGCAATGTCTCTCAAATAAGGAGAGGAAGACGAAAAAGAAGTGTACTGAAGATGACGAATTCGGTATGTAGCTGTCGACTCAGCATGTGAATGGTTGACTAACAGAGGTCAGAATATGAGAATAGCTATTGGAAGATCTGCGAACAGTACTGGGAACCTTATGGAACAGCCACCGAACCAACATCATTCCCAACTGCTGTATCATCCACAGCCTCAGCAGCGTTGACAACACTCAAGGTTTCGACAACGGTCCCCACTACTGCATCCTCTGAAGAGACAGCCGCCGCGGACGAACCTACCTGGACGAGCCTTGCACCAACTGAGACTGGCGATGCCGAGAAAGCACAAGCATCTGACGAAGCAGACACAGTAACACGTACTCACAGTGGTTTATCACCAGGAGGAAAAGCTGGAGTGGGCGTTGGTGTTGCACTGGGCGTTATCTTGATCGGTATTGCTGTCTTCCTCTGGCTGCGTGAGAGAAAACGAAGACGCTCAGTCGAAGAACAACTCAGAATTGTTGAGATAGAGAAGGCGAACGCTTCTGAAGAAGGATATTATGTTAGCAAGGGCTTGTACGAGATGGAGGGCGATCGACCTCATGCGGAGGAACTTCGTGGATGTATGAGAACGCCAGAGCTTGGTGCTGCAGAGATGACAAAATCAAGCAGCGTGACACAAGTTGGGCCCGTGAGTCCATCTGATGATGATAGGGACTCGTCGTTTTCGACACGGAGTCACTCGTGGCCCATCTCGCCTGAGAGTCCAGGTCGTCAGGAGTCAAGAGGTTTGGGCGAGATAACGGACAATGATACGGCCAAACCAGCTGCTAATTGATGACTTATTGTTCTTGATTATCATCAAATAATTTTCTATACAAACCCACTTACATAACTATTCTTTATTGCTCTTACCGACGACTTGGGATTGCTGTCAGTGGTGAAAGGGGGACTCAAACGAAAAGCCCCCACTCGTTGGTATTGATATTTGGATCGATAATTGAATACTGGTTTTTGGCTGTTTGAATTGCTGGAGTCGGGCCCAGAAATTACTGGTATAAAAGGCTGGGCTCTGTGGCATTCTATAAATTTTGACCCAGTCAACATCACCCTCGATACCTACATCGACATCCCACACATCCATTTCAGCAACAGTTCATCGATTCGATCAAATCCCAAGATGCCTGAAAACCGAGATACCATCATCCAGCTCCTGGAGCGTCTCAGGGAGGAGAAGCACCCTGGTGCCCAGACCCTGAAGGTATTCCTAACCACACAGACAGCTTCGTATGCAGCAGAACTGACCCGAGTTACAGGACTACATCAACGAGACCTCCAACCTCAAGGACGTCATGATGGCGGTTGTTAAGGACATCGTCACCGCGAAGAATGATCTCGGTCTCACCGGTGGCCGTGCTGCCGGACTCAACGCTTGCCGCGAGGAGCTCTGCTACGCCTTCGTAAGCCACTCTCTTCTCCTTGCTACTGTACATGCTGATAAGATATAGGACAAACACTGCCGCACCACTGAGGATGGCTACGACCGCCTCTACCATCCTCGATTCACCTGCCGCATCCAGACCTTCAAGGTTCTTGCTGCCGAGAATCAGGTCGAGGTCGTTCTCCGAATCCCGCTTCGCGAGTACAACGACTCTCCCCACGTCCTCGAGCCTGACAAGTGCGAGGTCTCCCTCATTGAAGGAGAACTAGCTGAGTGCTCGCTCGTGGTTTTGACCCGACTTGGAGCTTGGGAAATCATCACAGGGGTGTAGACAGAGACAGAGGCGTAGAAAGCACAGCGAGATCAGATGTTTCGGACAGACTTCTAGCTATAGAATCAAACTTGGTCTTTGCTTGGGACTCACTAGAATCGTCTCCAAATCATTGACGTTGCTTGTGATAGTAATCATCCAATGTCTCCCATGGCGGGGAATAATAATCTATGACGATCTAACCAACAGACGATAACACTCACGTTTGGTCAATTACGTGAAACAGAATATGGGTAGTATGTAGGCAAATCTGATTTTAAATTGAAGAAATTTTAATTTTCTCTTCATTTTGAGTCGTTTAGTGCAAATTTCAAGATCGCAGAGAGCTTGACATTGGGAGTATTGTTTCCCCCTCTCCACTATTTTATCTCACTACCAAATCTCCCTCTTTCAACATCGTCCCCTACTCCCTCGATTCACAAACAACACCCAGAAATGGACGCGTGCATCAATAACTCCAATGAAGTCAATGAAGCAGAAGTAAACGTGGCTCCTCTTGCACCTTTTAGCTGTCTTCTCTGTCGAAAAAGCAAACTCAAGTGTGACCGTACAAGACCTTCCTGCAGCCGATGCAGCAAGCAAAGCTATGATTGCGTCTATTCCTTATCAAGGCAACCGTACCGAAGCAAAAGCCGTGGCCAGGCAAAAGAATTGGAGGCTAAACTCGGTATGTGGTGTTATTATTCACTAGCAGAATAATTGTTGAATTTGGTTACGATAGGACGCCTGGAGAGACTGCTTAACAGCTCGCAAGAGGCGAGGGCATCCAACATCGAAAGTAGCCAGCATAGGTACAATGCTATTGCAACAGTTGGTACCACACCGTCGAGCCAGGTAGAAGGTGCCGTCGTTAGGCTGGGCCTATTTGAGGAGGCGCCTCCTCGACAGCTGATCGAAACATTGTAAGACACACTTCCATACACTTCAACCCATCGCCTCTGATTTAGTAACAATTGGAACAGAATGAACATATACTTCGACAGAATCCATCAGGTAACACCCCTGCTACATCGCCAAAGATTCATGGCATCGCTCTTCCTGCCAGACCATATGAAGCCTCCAATGTGTCTTCAATACATCGTCATGGCCTCTGCCGCTGAGACAGCTGAGGCTTACCGCCATTTGGGCATGATATTTTACAAGCGTGCCGTAAAATATCTTCAAGACGACCACCTGGGTGTATGTTTCGGCTGTGACTGTTGAAGACACCTGCTAAGCAAAGGACACAGGACACCGGTGAAAGCTCAATAACTCTGGGACATGTACAAGCTCGGGCTCTGATATCCTGTTTCGAGGCTGAGCACTCTATGTTTTCAAAGGCATCTATAACACTTTGTTCTGCCATCAGAGCTGCACAGATGCTAGGCCTGCATCAAATTGACGTCAAAGTACCGGATAGGGGCCAGCATGTGGACTGGATAGGAGTTGAAGAACGACGCCGTACATGGTGGACCATATTCTGCTATGATCGCTTTACTTGTGCCACGACTGGATGGCCAGCACTTATACATGATCACGACGTGAGTTTCCCGCCAAAGCCTTTCTGGCATACCATTGAACGTCGTTTTAGATCAAAACTAGACTTCCAGCCTCAGAGAAAGCTTATGAGAACGGCCAAGAGGAGAACACGTGCTTCCTCGGAGACCAGTTACTCGAATCCGAACAACACTCCACGTTTTCTGGAGCAGTGCTCGCAGCACATCTTTTCCACCGCACCATAGAACATACCGGAACGAATGACAGCCAGGATCGAGAGTATCAGGACTTCATCGGAGACTTGTACTGGCAGAGACACAAAGGCATTGATAATGATCTTAAGTTCATGTTGTTGATGCTGCCAAAGAACCTTTGTCTTCCTGCCAACTATAGGACTCACAACGCCATTTTTGTCAACATCATGTTACAGACGGCCACCATCTGCCTTCAGAGAGCAGCTTTGTGGAGGATGAAGTCGAATTTACAGGGGCTACCGAGTTACCTGATCCGGCTATCTCAAGACCGTCTACTTCCGGCAGCCGAAGAAATACTCAGTATTTTTAGAATGGTACCCGATCTTGGCGCGACGTTTACGAACCCCCTTATTTGCTTTGCTGCATACATGGCTGCTCTAGTATTTATGGCAAGTACATCTCCTACGGAGCCTAATGGAGAACATGGTCAGAATCTAGACTTCATACTCAAGATCTTGGCTGCTTTTGGTAATACAAATCTCGTTGCCCATGCTTTGGCGAACGAAATTGTCAAGGAAATGAAGCAATGTGGTATCTCATCTCCTTCTATGAACAAGGTTGGATATAAACACTCTTTATCTGCCATACAAATACTTACAATTCATGCTAGGTCAATTTACAAGAGACGCCACTAGATATCCCATTACTCGCTACGCAACGTCTGTATTCCTATCCTCAGGGTTCATTCCCTTGAGTGCGCTAGTAAGCAAACATCCTGGATGTCACATTCTCAATTATTTCATAAGACTCCTAAGACAAAGACTACTATTATTACAACCCTAATGACTATTACGACTTTATCTTCAGCTTCAATACACAAAGAAACAAGGTTAGAACGGAGTTCCCTGATGACTTTCTTTCGACTATTTGCGAGCAAAGTCGCTTTCTGTCTCAAGCCAAGTTCCGAATGTCGTCAACTCAGGGTACTCCTTTCTCAGCGCCTTCAAATCCGCACCGAAACCCTGGTCCTTGAACCACTTGAACATATAGCCCAACTCCTTGACCATCGCCATGATTGGGTAGACAACAAGACTATAGGTGTATGGGAGATCGCGGCCCGTCTTGTCCTTGAAGACTTTTTCGAATTGCTCGAGCGTCAGTTCGTCACCGGCAAGTGACACGGCACGGCCGGCGTATTTCTCAGGCTGAAGGAAAGCTTGTGCGCCAGCGACGCCCACATCGGTCACTGTGACGAGCTGAAGAGGTTTATTCTTGACAACCAGCTTCCATGCTGTGACGAATGACTTTCCTAGGAAACTGTCCGTCAAGTTCTCCATGAAGGCCACAGGTCGAATGATGAACCATTGCATACCGGTACCAGTGGTACGGGAAATCAGGTGCTTCTCAATCTCGTGCTTTGTGATGAAGTGAGGAACTTGAGTTGGGTTGTTCAGAGAGTCTTCGCCGTGTCGGTCGACTGAAGTATAGACAAAGAACTTGGCCCCAGCATCCAATGCAGCATCGACAAGACCCTTTCCCTGGGCTACTTCAGCACCATCTCCTTGGCCCATAGGAGACTAGTTAGAGGATCATGTTAGCATGTCAACTATAACCATCAAGAAGGGGGTGTACTAACCTGGACACTGAACACTCCCCAAATCGGCTGTTTTGTGACTTGGCGGGCATTTTTGAAGATTGTGGCTGCGTCAGACAAGTCTCCTTGTACAAGCTTGATGTTGGATGATTTCTTGAGAAGCTTCTGAGCTGAAGCAGAATTGGGGTTCCTGGTGATGGCGAGAATCTCCACGCCGGCCTTTTGCTTGACGAGTTGGTTAAGAACAGCACCGCCTTGCTTTCCGGTCGCACCAGATATGAGAATTGCTCGTGACATTCTTATGATGTTCAAGTTGTCGATTTCTGATGTTATAATAGTGTAGACTGATAAATCAATTGTCTATGGAGGTATCTATTAGGCCTACTATATAGTAGTTTCTGAGAAGGCAAGCAGCCATCGCGATCTGTAATCATCGCGATAGGATTGTGTTTATTATAAAGCATTTCAGTGGCCGGTGCCCGAATACACCGAAGCTATGACGGCCACGATCCCGGGTCCATAACAAAACACGGGTTGGCTATTAAGCTCCGGTGCAAGAGACGGCCGAAGAAGTGGAGACGGATTAACTTCGCCCTCCGAATTGTGCGGTTCCGTCCCGACCAGCTCCGATCTTCATGTTCGGATCAACTATCATCGACGACACCAACGCCAGTTATGAACGTGGGTCTTTCATGGCACTGGTAATGAAACGATCAGTGACATACCTAGATACAAACATATCTGGCCTGTCAATGATAAGAATAGATACGGCGAATCTGTAGTTTTGCCGAGGACTTTAAAATATGTGCATAAATTAAATTCTTTGGATATTGGTTCCAAGTTGTGGCAGCATCTTGCGTCCTGAATCCACCACTCTCGGGTGATCATCATTCGATACAATCGCAAACTATTCATGAAAAACAAAAACTTCAAAACTCAATGCGTATTTTCGGTGGTTTTATCTAATCCAGGTGGTTTCTCGTGTGATAGAACGGGTCGAGATCATCTAAATGAGAACTCAATTCGGGTTACCGACGAGCGTTATCGGCGTAACAAGTTACTGTAGTGTAAGACTTTGAATTGCTACTTGTAATGGCAAGGTAAAGCTCCTAGAATCATGAGACAGAAATGAAGAAGAGATAGGTATATATCAATCTGCACGCCAGGCGCTGATGCGCCTTATATCTTTCTGCATACTGTGCATCACACTGTCTGATACTGTGCTCTACAACCCAGAGTCGGCAATTTGTGGATGCGTTTTGAAGCCTCACCCGAACAACTCTATCGCGACCCGTGAAACCATTGGGAGCTGGCCCGGCCCAGCAACACTTCCCAGCCATGTCTGCCGCTCTCTTCAGATCACGAGCTGCCGTCTCCGGCACCCGAATTGCCTCCTCCGCCCGTCCTGCCATTCCTAGGTCACAACTCGTTCAGCGCCGCAACGCATCATCTTCCTCTTCGGCCGGTGACGGAGCTGCTCTCAAGCTTGCTCTCTACGGCACTGTTGGTGCTGCTGCTCTATACGGCTCATACCTCTACGCTACCGATACCCGAGCTTTCTTCCACCGCTGGGTTGTTCCGCCATTCATTCGCTGGGCTTTCCCTGACGCTGAGGACGCTCATCATGCCGGTACCGTAGCGCTGAAGATGACTTATGAGTTTAACCTTCACCCTCGAGAGCGCGACACGACCCTCGACTCTCCCGAGCTAGCCGTCAATGTATTTGGAACCGAAGTGTCGAACCCAATTGGAATCTCTGCGGGTCTTGACAAGGATGCTGAGATCCCAGATGTACTCTTTGAGCTTGGAGCTGGTGTCGTTGAGGTTGGAGGCTGCACTCCTCTTCCCCAAGAGGGTAACCCTAAGCCTCGAGTTTTCCGTGTTCGCACCCTCGATGGCATGGTGAACCGATATGGCCTGAACTCTCGCGGAGCCGACGACATGGCCATTCGACTTAGGGATAGACTTCGACGATTCGCCCGATCTCTTGGTGTGACTGAGAAGGATGTCCTCAATGGAGAGGCCAATGTTCCTCCTGGAAGTCTGCGCAAGGGCCGTCTTTTGGCTGTTCAGATCGCCAAGAACAAGGAGACGGATGAACGGGATGAGAAGGCCATTGCCGATGACTACGTATACTGTGTGCGAAGACTGGCTCGCTACGCTGATGTTCTGGTCGTCAATGTCAGCAGTCCCAACACACCCGGTCTGCGAGACCTTCAGGCTACTGAGCCCCTGACAAGGCTTCTCAGCGCTGTAGTTGACGAGGCTGCCAAGACTGACCGAAAGCGACGGCCCAAGGTCATGGTCAAGGTATCACCTGATGAGGATGAGGATACTCAAATGGAGGGTATCGTTGAGGCTGTTCACCGAAGTGGTGTCGACGGAGTCATTGTGGGCAACACAACCAAGAGACGAGATGGTCTTGTTCCCGAGGGTATTAAGCTCACTTCTCAGGAGCAAAAGAACCTCATGGAGACTGGTGGCTACTCAGGCCCAGCTATGTACAGCCGAACACTCAACCTTGTTCGACGATACCGCAAGTTGCTAGACTCGCGTTCTTTCGCGGCAACAACTGGATCGCCACAGAAGGTCATCTTTGCTACAGGAGGCATCACCGATGGCGAGCAGGCACGCAACATTCTCAACGCTGGAGCGAGTGTAGCCATGATCTACACGGCGATGACATATGGTGGTCCGGGTACTGTGACCAGGATCAAGCGGGAGTTAAAAGATGGTGGAAAGAATTAGACATGCTATAGCAACATTTCACGTTTCATTTGTTCGTCATAGGTATAAAAATGGGACAAGTTATGAAGTTTCAGTGGTTTTATCTGCTTATCATTTTTTTTTCTATATTTGTCTGTTTTAATGTCAAAGCCCCCAGTGCCCAAAAGAAGCTCCCAGCCGTGAACTCCTGAAAGAGTCATCAGATGCTTCTCAATATTTGAGCCTCCATTGATTCGGCGCAGCCATATCAAGAGAGGAGAGACTGGTCATCCAAATTGGACGTCAGTATGAAAACTCCAGAACTCCAGGAACGCAGAGGACCAAGGGATAAGTGGCTTAAAAGCCAGGCTCCTTATCTAGCCACTGTCGAAGGGCATCGACGTAGCCCCGAATCTCGCTCTGAAGTGCTCTAATACGCTTGTCGGCGTTATCGATCTCCTTCATTGCCAGATTCACATTGGCCTCCGTCGGATGCTTATAGGCTTGTATAATACCTGCCTTGATATCTTTCTTGTTGATGATCAGTTTGAGATCACCCTCTAGAGACTGCAAGGCCTTCTTGCAGTCATGCACCCATTCGCGGCACTGGTTTGCCACGTTCTCGGAGTGCACTGTCACCTTTCTCTCGGTGATTTTAGCCTTGTCCAGATAGAACTGGTCAGCTTCCTTGTACCTTCGACGTAAGATCTCATACTCCTGCTGGAGTTCCTCCAGACTCCAGCTCTTACACTCCTCCTCCTTCGGGAGTGTCCAGCTCCTCTCTCGCATTTCTCCCGCAGTTGTATCCTGTCGGCTTTCTGGCCTGCGCTTCGAAAAACCGCGTAGCAAGCCACGAATGCCGGTGGCATGTGCACCGTGGCCGTGGTCCTCGAACGGGGTCTGAGGAGAGGACATGATGTTAGAATTCAAGTTACTGTGGGAGAATAGATAGGCAGGATGAAGTGTTAAGGTAGGTTCTTGGCCTATGGGGAGACGAAAAAGTTGTGAAAAGAGTACTGCGGTGGTAAAGGTGCTGTGAGAGTTGTTGTAGTGGCTGCGGATAGCTAACTGATGTTTGGTGATGGTTGAATAGTTGAGTAGAGACAACTCACTATTTAAAAGGTGAATTTGAATTCATCCAGAGCTCTCCGGGTCGTCTTAGTTCGTGGTAATCTATGGCTTGTGTAGAGCCTGTTCCGTGAAGGAACTTCAGATCGATGCCACCGTGACAAGATTCTTTGGTTGTGACACTAGGTTCTCAGGAACTCCATGGACTGATATACTATTCCAATATGTTACTTGGATCAGTTGATGGTTATCTGGATATGAGGGTTGCTTTGTGTTGAGTCGAACATGTAATGCTTGGTTTTCGTGTTCTCCCCCTATGATCCGGTGACACGGCCATGGTGTCTATATAGGTGAACAAGTCAATCGAGATGTCATTCTGCTGGCGGGCACGGTTTCTGGGCTGTTCAGTGACTCCGGAAACTTTCTTGTTGGTCTAGAAGCTACCAGATGTGGTAAGGGGTCTATGTTCAGATCATCAGTACTGTAATAGAGATGTCTGTGAAATTACCATGACCTACAGGGACGCAATATCCATCAAAATAATTACCGTCGCAGCAAGGCTAGCATGGTCTTTGTATGGTAGCAATTCTAGTCGGAACTCCTCTATCAGTATCGTGTTCCGGGAAAACGATATTAGGGTGCCTTCTTTACCTTTGCAACTTTGACCGTTATATCTATAGTACGTCGGCTCATTATCGACTTTAACCCTCTTGCATTAGGTATGTAGAGAAACTGGTCTAGGCATTATTTCGGTGTTGCAGTCTCGAAGAAGGAGGTCTATAGTTGGGTGTTCCTGATGAGATCTGTAAGATATAGATTGATGCGAAGGTTGAGATTCACAAGATGCTAGAATCGTTTTCTCGCTCATGTTTAAGTTGCATGCTGCGGCTTAGGTAATTGCATGTCACTTGGTCTGTTAATTCATTGAATAGGTAGGTAGCTACGTGCTGCTGTGTATAACAGGCGATACATGTAGTGTAGAGACGTTCCACCAATGGGTGTTAATGCATACCGCCCCGGAGGCATGCAATAAGCCTGAATGCATTCTTTCTCTGATACGGGTATGAATAGCCCTGTTGGCTGTATTTCCAGATAAGAGTGTGCTTTGTTGGCGTATTAGACTATAGGTATATCCATACTTTGTTTTGTCCCTTTGGAAGAGCGCAGAGTTTACATTTATTAACAAATATGTCGACTCTCGGGAATAAACATCCTTTATTAATAAATATCTAGATAGAGTAGTATTCCGAGATATTTACCGGGTATCAGTAGTGTCTCATGTTTATCTGGCTCCTCATCTGAGGAGCCATCCACGTGCGCTCAATCTGCACAAGGTCGCATATAAGCTAAGATGAGATTCGGTTAGAGACCTAACATCTTAACTTTCTAACAACAGAACAACCAACAACAGCAAACAAGAAACCGACACCTGATATTTGACTGAATCATGGGATGCGACTGCTGTGGCCCTCCCGCATCAGCTGCGGAGTTGGTCACTGCTGAGACGCCTCCTCCAAGCGATATCGGAAGTTGCAAGGATGCTTGCTGTGACGGAGGCGACGCTGGGACTGAAGTTAAAGAGGAAGAGCCAGCAAACAAGGAACGGGATGATGATTGTTGTGCTTCTGGTAGCTGTGAGGAGCCGAACAAGGATGACGCACCGGAATGCTGCCGCGGAAAAACAAGCTCATGCTGCAATGCATCTTGCATTGACCGTATCGCCATGCGAGAGTGTGAGCTGAGTGCTTCTCACAAGCGTAAGTTCCGAATACTCAAAATCAATGCTAACCGCACATTGCTAACACTTTGCAGCGGATGCAACGGGTTGCGGCAGCTCTAGCTCCAACTGCAATGGAGCAGCTGACGGCAAGGCATGCAGCAAGCACAGCCTATCTGCTCTCGACCGCTACGGTGCAACTCTGAAGGCGCTTGGGTGCATCTGCCGCGCTCTCATTGCTTTGGGTCAAGAGTCTTGCTGCGAGACCAAAGGTCGCTCTGTTACCACCAAGCAATGCTCCAAGAAGTCGTCTTCCCGCTCTCTGATCCGCACTCCAACGGACTCTTGCTGCAGCACCAGCTCTGTTACGAAAGAAAAGGCTGCGGAGAACCGTCTTCGCTTGCGAAAGGGTTCCAATGAGAGTGTCAGGTCCGCCAAACAGCCCTCTGCCAAGGGGGGCTGCACTAAGTCGTGCCGTTCCGTTGTTAAACCCGACAAAGAAGCAACCTCCAAGAAGTGTGCCAGCTCATGCTGTTCGGGAGATAACGCCAAATCCAACTGTGCTGACCCTAAACCGGTCAAAGACAAGGACAAGGACGACTGTTCTGGTGGGTGTTGTTCCAAGAAGGCGGCACCCAAGAGCCCACTCATCGAAAAGAATCGTGCCGACAACTACTGTAGCGATGGTGACTTTTCCAAGAAGATCGTTCAAAGCGGCGGGTGTCCCGATAAATGCTGCACAACTCAGCCGGAAGAGCCATTCACTGCCAAGAATGGACGAATGGCTGAAGTTGCAAAGAGCAACTGCGCAAAGTCCTGCTGTGACGAAGGAATAGCGGCGATCGTCAATGAGCTACCTAAGTCGACATGTGTCACTTCCTGCTGCAGGCCAGCGAAGGAGATCCTCATCAAATCTTCCGACAGCTGTGCCGATTCTTGCTGCGAGAAGGCTCCATCTATCATCTGTCGGGACTCTCCGGCCGATGCTTGTTGCGTTCCTACGTCGCCTAAGGGAATGAAGACTGAGGCAGTTCAAAATCCCGAAGATATAGAGAACCAGACAATAGGAAAAGAACATGTGGTTCTTAGCATCTCCGGCATGACATGCACTGGTTGTGAGACCAAGCTCAACAGAACTCTTGCTACAGTCCCAGCTGTCAATGGCCTGAAGACCAGTCTCGTTCTCTCACGTGCCGAGTTTAACATCGATCTTCGCCTCGGTTCAGTTGATGAGGTTATCAAGCATCTTGAGCGAACCACTGAGTTCAAATGTGAGAGACTTCAGACGAAAGGGTCTAGCTCGGATTTCATCGTGAATGGCAGCACGTCTGAGTTTATTGGCCAATCATGGCCTGAAGGGGTTCTGGATATGAGCCTTGTCGACAAAGGTGCTGTTAGAGTCTCGTTTGATCCCAAGATCGTCGGAGCGCGAGATCTTGCTGAAAGATCTTGGGACCCTCCAGTCAAGCTTGCGCCTCCTCGTGGTGATTCGTCACTTGAAGCTGGTAGTAAACATGTTCGTCGTGTTGGGTACACTACTCTTTTGTCTGCTGTTCTGACAATTCCTGTTCTGGTCATGGCTTGGGCTCCGCTTCCTGAGAAAGAGGTCGCATACTCTTCGGCCTCCCTGGCCTTGGCCACCATTGTTCAGATTGTGGTTGCTGGACCTTTCTACCCCAAAGCTATCAAGGCTTTGGTCTTTTCCAGAGTCATTGAGATGGACCTGTTGATTGTTTTGAGCACAAGTGCAGCATACGTCTTTTCCGTTGTTTCATTCGGATATCTCATTGCAGGTAAGCCCTTTTCAACTGGCCAATTCTTCGAGACTTCCACTTTGCTGGTCACCTTGATCATGGTTGGACGTTGGGTTGCGGCCCTTGCTCGTCAGAAGGCAGTTGAGTCCATCTCCATCCGGTCACTCCAATCCTCGACTGCCATTCTGTTTGATGAGAAGACCGGCACGGAGCGTGAGATAGACGCCAGACTTCTTCAGTACGGCGATGTCTTCAAAGTCCTACCAGATACTAGGATCCCAACAGATGGAACAGTCGTGAGTGGTTCATCTGAGGTTGATGAATCGATGCTCACAGGCGAGTCCAAGCCCGTGGAGAAACATTTCAAGAGTATTGTCATCGCAGGGTCTATCAATGGGCCTGGAGTCATGACAGTTCGCCTGAGCCGCTTGCCGAGCGACAACACCATCAACGCAATCGCTGCTATGGTCGATGAAGCCAAACTATCAAAGCCAAAACTACAAGATCTAGCGGACCGAGTGGCCTCATACTTCGTCCCCGTGGTTGTGGTGTTGACTGTTATCACTTTTGTTATTTGGGTTGCAATTGGCGTGACAGTCCGTAGCTATGGTGGCTCCAAGGCAACGACAGAGGCAATTACATATGCCATCGCTGTTCTCATTGTATCCTGTCCTTGTGCGATCGGACTTGCAGTACCAATGGTCATTGTTATCATGAGCGGAGTGGCAGCAGAAAGAGGCATCATTTTCAAATCTGCAGATGCTATCGAAGTTGCTCACAAGACATCCCACGTTGTTTTTGACAAAACTGGAACCTTGACTCAAGGAAAGCTTTCTGTCGTTGCAAATGAGTGTGTCGATAAAAGTACTCTCCCTCTCCTTTTGGGCCTGATAGAGAACAGTCGTCATCCAGTCTCCATGGCCGTTACGGGTTACCTTAGGAGTATTGGAATTGAACCATCGGTTGTGGGTGAACCGAAGAGTTTAACTGGTAAAGGCGTCGAAGCAGTTGTAAACGGTCAGACGTTGAAAGCTGGAAACTCCAAATGGCTCAAACTCTCGGATGACCCTCTCATTCAGCCTATGCTTTCTCAAGGTCATACCGTCTTTTGTTTCACAATCAACGACGAGCTCCAGGCTGTTTACGGTCTCCAAGACGAACCGCAAGAGGATGCCTTTGCAGCGGTTGAAGCCCTACACATGCGAGGCATTTCAGTCCATGTGGTTTCTGGAGACGATGACACGGCTGTTCAAAACATAGCATCCATGTTGAACATTCCACGAGACAATGTTCGCTCACGAACTTCACCGTCTGGCAAAAGGGACTATATCCAAACGCTCCTCGGTACTTCTACCGATCTCAAGAAACCAGTTGTCGTCTTCTGCGGCGACGGTACAAATGATGCAGTAGCTCTCGCCCAGGCCACCATCGGTGTTCACATGAATGAAGGCACAGATGTAGCCCAGTCCGCGGCCGACGTCGTTCTCATGCGTCCCGCTCTAAGCGGTATTATCACCATGATAGACGCAAGTCGAAAGTCGGTCAACCGCATCAAGTTTAATTTCGGATGGAGCTTTGTGTATAACACTTTTGCCGTTCTCCTGGCTGCTGGTGCATTCGTCAATGCCAGAATTCCACCGGAATATGCAGGTCTTGGAGAACTGGTGAGCGTTCTGCCGGTTATTCTTGCGGCTGTGCTTCTGCGCTGGTCGAAGATCTAGTCGGGATATTGAGAGTCAACTTTGTAACAGCACAGTTTCTATTCACTGTCATTTATCTTCGACCAGAAGTTCTGTGGCTGAATACTTCTTTCATGCTATGCTTGATTTCGGCCAGCACAGTGTTGCACGCCTGTCGTTACCGGCCTCTACTGCTTTGAATTTCGACGAGAAACAGCGTCCCTGGGCGCCCAGAAAACATCAGTACCCTTCTATCCAGGCTCCATGATGAGCTTTCTTAAAATACTGCGAGTTCTAAACCAGACCTGGAGAAGGCTGAAGGGAGATTCGTTCAGTTTCTTCTTCAGTGTTCACTCGCTTTTACTACGTAGGCAGATAGTCTTCATTGTTCGCCACCTTGGCTTCATTACAACAGCGAAGCTAAGCTGAGCAGTGAAATTGACTCATATAGTGTCTCCCACCGTGTTCCTAGTCCCGAATTGTGATCTCAAAGTGAAAAGGCTCGATGTCCTATTACCTATACACATTGGCCTCGAGCCGCTCATAAGTACACAACACGGCAATTGTAAGTAATAATCTCTCTTATTTATACTGCCAGAGTATAAATGCTTACCCAGAAGTGGGCGAGAGTTCACGCCTCTAACCATTATTACCCCCAAAGTCCGTTCCTTATTTTACAATATTAGTATTACATAATTATTCCATCAGACCAAGAGATAAACAAACTCTCAACGATATGCTCAAGCCATTCCTAGAGATCAAATACCAAAACTCAAGATCCAAATACAAGTCCCCACGGTAACTCAGCCAGCCACACCCAGCAGGAGAAAATGGGTACAAGGACGAGCAAAATCCACCAAATTTCAATGGTGAGTTTGATTTGCATCCAACGTGGTAGTGTTCTACTCAGCAATGAACGATGGGAGCATGTCTTTGTCCCATAAACAAGACAGCCAAGGCCAGGCCGAGATTCACATTCCACATGTTCTCGTCTTCGTTGCATGAGCAGACTATGACAATTAGTAGATGATTCGTTTCAATAACAGCATAGGATGCCGACTTACGGTACACTACCGCGGCAGAAACGCAGATCACTACCGAGATCGCATCGCCGGTCGTTGGGGCATTCTAGATGGAGGCTCCGTCGTTCCACTAGCCATTCCACTTTGAGGTTGATACCAGTGTCGACGAGGCTATAGAAATAGGCGCTGGTGTGTTTTAGAGATAGTGCATCCGGGTAGATGAGGAAATCGGATATGGCGAGATGTATTTCTGTTGGTAGAGACATGAATGTCCGTTGAGGTGATGTCCTTTGAGGCACTCCAGAGGCCTTCCCGGCATCGGGGCCGGTTGTGGGGCAACGGTTTCGGAGGACGGACATTGTGGAACGGAGCGGGACGATTGAGTTCCGGGAGGGTGACGAAGTACTATACGCCTTTGATCTAGATCTGGGAATATGCGAATGCTTTGTATCTGGCTGCTGCCTTGTACGAGGTCAAGGACTTGGAAGCCTAAACGATAGTTTTACCTAGGACAGGGCCAGGCCAGGGATGTTGTAGGCAGCGCCCAAGCCAATAGGGCAGCAGAATCTAGGTCATTTATTACCTAGGTCGTTTCAAGGCACTTTCAGCTGTAGGACTATTGTTGTAAAATAAGGTTCAAGGCTGAGAGAGCTCGAGTTTTATGTTAATTATTGTTACTCGAGGAGGCAGCCAAATATCTATTCTACCTATTTCGGTTGTTAGACGAGTGATAGTAAGAGTGAGAGTGAGAGCCGAATGCGGGCATGCCTGTTTGCAATAGAGACATGGCTATGGCTATAGTTAGTATTGTTCTCCACACTCAGACTAACCCCAGAATATTGTTATTGTTTGTCTTGGACTCGACTGATTCATCTGCGAACATCAATTAACCACAATATCATTACCTTGCCTACGGAATACTATAGGTATTCTGCCTAAGGAGGTATTCTTAGGCAGTTGCGTATCACTTCCAACACACGTGACCCCGTGTACTCGCTCGCGTCTTAGGTTCCCTCTTCTACCTAGAGACAGACGCCAAAACTCCTCCTCGTCATTCATCACCAAAACCCCTTGCTAAATTTAGCTGCAAGTGCCATTTTCCCCGCCGCATCCATTCCCTAAAACAATGATTCATCGCCTCCAACGAGAGCGGCTGCGATGACGTTAGATAGCGATAACGAGTTCGGTTACGATTTCTCTGCTGAGGAGGAAGAATTGCTCCTTCAGTTGTCTGCTGAAAATAACAACGTCCCGAATAACGCAGAAATCGCAGCTATAGACTCTGTTCCTGAGAGACACGATAGTCTGCACCCTCAAAATGTCGTTGGTGGCACATCAACTTCTGGCGTGGACCGCCTTCAAACAGGGTCCACGAATAATCTGTACAGAGGCAAGGCTTTCCATCAGCTCGATACGTCTTCTGGTCTGCCAATGCCGCCGCCAGCTTTATCCTCAATCGAGGACGTACTCTACCCAGATTGTACGTGATGATACCCTCAAGAGGCTTCAGCACTAACTGACCAAAGAGATTAGTGAGCAAAGCCTTGAAGGATCTGAAACCAAAGCCACCTCCAGAATCAGAATCAAGTGTCACTCCGACACCAGCAACTGAGGCAGTCGAGGCTGATCCATACGATGATGGCCGCTCGCCTCTGCAGCGGTTCAGGTCATATCCTAAGAGGCCACTGACCGTGACTGATCTTACTTCTGGTGCTTGGTGCGAGCTACAATACTGGTATACCCTCACTCGCTTACCTGGAGGTCGAAGAACCAGAACAGCAGCCATGAAGCAAGGAACCAAAGTTCACAAAAAGCTTGAAGACGAAGTCCACACTACAGTTCAAATTGACATCATGACCAAGGAAGACGCATTCGGACTCAGACTGTGGAACCTAGTTCAAGGACTCAGAACCTTACGTGACACGGGACTCACTCGTGAACTCGAAGTTTGGGGCATGATTGATGGGAACCTCGTCAATGGAGTCATCGATAGCGTGAGCTACGAGAACCCAAATCCTGAATTTGAAGCAGAGCTCTCTAGTCAAGAGTCTGACACGACCGGACGGCAATCCTCATTGACTGACTACTTTCCGCCAAAAAACACGAATCATAAGAATGATCAGGGGCCAAAGATTTATCTTGCAGATGTCAAGACTCGCGGATCATTTTCTCCTGTTTCCAACGCTCAAATACGGCCTGCAAAGATTCAGTTGCTTTTGTATCATCGCTTCTTGTCTGATATGGCTGCTGGGAAACTCGATTTCTTCAAAGTCTCTCGACGATACGGACTTGACCCAGATGACACCTTTTCAGATACCTTCATCGCACAAGTCGGTAGCTTGCACGATGAGATATTTGTGGATGCATCAGAAACAGAAACGGAGCTTACCCAAGAACATCCTTCCTCGAGTTTACAGAGCTCTTCTTCAGCAGGACCTGATCTGTTGCAGTATCGAACTCTACGCGAACTCGTTCCTCTTGTCGAGCATGAGATAGAGCTCACTTTTCCTCAGGGCGAACACTCTCTTGGACACATGCTTCGAGTTCAATACGTCCACCGCAGTGATGGTCGTGAGATTGATCTTCACGACTTTCCTGTTTCAAGACAAGCTTTGGAGACCTATCTTGCTAACTACATGGATTGGTGGAAAGGTAAACGCGACGCAAGAGGCGTCGATATAGAAGAAGCATTCAAGTGTAGAACATGTGAATTTGCTTCCGATTGTTCGTGGCGCCAGGGAATGGATGATGAGATGTTACAGAGAGCTAGGGCGCAGCAAAAGATACGGGCTACGCGTCGGGCGCGCAGCAATGCTGCGTAAGATTGGAGACAATCTGGATATTATGAGTTATGATGCATTGGAACATGTTGTGAGAATTGCATGAATTCAGGTCTATGAAATCCATAGAAAGATGTTTAGCATAAACAAGACATTTTGTTGAGTAGTTGTATCGATTCATACTGATTTCTATTTATCGTCTATACCGAAGCTGTCTATGTGAACGAAACGAAAAGGAGGAGCTGCATAGTGTTCACTATGTTTAGTGCTTTCTATGTCGATGAGTACGGGTCATTCCGAAACCCCAGCCATCTATATCATCGTCAGCATAATCTTTCAAATCGTATATGTTTCAGACTTACATTGAGAAGCGACGTGGATGTCAACATCCAGTTCATCCGCCCAGTGCCAGACAAGATTAGGGTCCTTGAGGAACCCCCGTCCCACCAACACAGCATCTACAGAGTCATCACTCAGGTAACCTTGAGCCTGCTTTCCAGAGGTGATCATTCCAACTGAAGTCACAGTAACTCCGGTATCCTTGACAGCTTTCTTCACGGCGGCAGCATACGGGACTTGATATCCGGGGCCAGAAGTGATCTTCTGACGACTATCCAAACCACCGCCTGAAATATCTATCAGATCGATGCCGTTTGCGGCGAGGATCTGACCGAGCTTTGCGGCTTCTTCGATATGCCACTGTGGTAAAGACGAATCGAACTCGAGGTAATCTGTTCCTGGCATGCGTACAAGGAGGGGGAAGTCCTCGGGGACAATATCGCGAGTGGATTGAACGGTCTCGAGAAGGAGACGAACACGGTTCTCGAAAGATCCGCCGTATTGGTCCGTTCGCTGGTTTGAGGCTGGGGAGAGGAATGCATTTAGGAGATATCCATGTGCAGCGTGGATTTCGATGGCCTAACGACGTCAGGGTCTATCAATCTGCATTAATATCCGGGGGTCTTACGTCAAAACCAGCCTTGAGTGCTCTTTTCACAGCAGCAACCCAATCTTGCTTGAATTTGGCAATGTCATCGATTGTCATCTCCCTGGGAGTAAGAGAGTCTGGGCTGTAGGGAATTGCACTTGGTGCAACCACTTCGTCAGGCCAGCCGCCAGCCTGTAAGTAATGAGCCACTGATCACTTCCATGTAGTGGTGAGTATCCTACCTCTTTGACAGCTGTGTTCTTGCGGTCCAGCCAGGGCACAACAGTACTCGCTTTCCTTCCCGCATGGCCCATCTGAATCGCAATTCTCGCACCTTGGCTATGAACGAAATCCACAACTTCTTTCAATGGCTCGAGCTGTCCATCTTCCCAGATACCGGCATCTTGAGGGCTGATTCGTCCTTCTGGTGACACCGCATTTACTTCCGTGATGATGAGTCCAGGGCCACGTGCGGCGAAACTTCCGAGATGTTGTTTGTGCCATGGGGTCATGTAGCCATCCTTGGCAGAGTATCTGTAATGTTTGTTAGGTATTTTTTTAGTGGCATGTGAGGGGAGTTTTACATACTGGCACATTGGTGACACAATGATACGATTGTGGAGCGTTAGACCTCGTAGTTTGAGAGGGGAGAACAGGCTGCCTTGGGGTTGGACATCCCATGGGGTTCCTGCAGGGGGATCTTGAATGGGAGTGTAGAAGGGGACCTACGATTGTGTTAGTGAAGGATAGGAATTGTGAGTCGTCAAAGAGACAGACGTTTTTGGCTCCGATGTTGATGAGAGCCTTTTGGTGACCGTTTGCTTCGACTGACCCCATATTGATATTTCAGCAATGTTAGAATACTATATGAAAGGTTATTGGTGTTCGGTGATAGTGGTAGTGGTAGAGCTCATTAAGAGTAATAGACTTGAGTGAAAGAGGTTTTCTGATTAAGGAGGGAAGGCCATCTACTTATACTTCATCCAAGAGGAGGTCTTTACACCAAGAAATATCTACCTTGTATAATAAAATATGCAAGTTCTCACAAACACAGCGTTGAGCATCTGCCCTTTCCTCCGGACCAACTCCTCCATGTCACTATCACCACAAATTTAGAAACCAGTGACATCAAACGTTAAGATTTGCGATAAACCCGAATAGCGAGTCCTCCAAAACCCATGTTTCACGAAAAGCTACCCATTCAAGGTCATTGTTGTAATCACATCATGTTCTGCATCGGCTTCACCGAATGGAACATCTTGATTTTCGGTTTTCGGTATGATGCATCGCTTATGAATATGTGTGGCTTGCCTTACCAAGAATGCATGGAACGTTGAGTGACGAAAAATCTACTGATTATGTTGAGTGTTTGCCGAGTAAGTCGGCCGACTCTGAGATGGGCTCTATTGGGTCGTGGATAGCATTCTCATTACTGGGTTGGTGCTGTGCGATCAGCTACGCATGAAATTATTTCGCAGAGCCTAAGATTATCCTAAACACTTTAATTAGAATGTTCAATAATTAGAAAGCCTAAGGAAGAGGAGATAATTAAGTTACAGTTCTGGTGTTGTAACGTAAGTTCGAAGAGCCTGAGGACCCAATATGATTTAGGTTAGGCAACCATTCATTATAGAAGAACTTCCCTTCTTCAAACATCACTTAACTACAACTGAGCCTCCGCAGCCCTAGCATCATGCAGCGCTATAGAGAAGACGCCTCTGACGAGAGCCATGATGAAGAAGACATTCCTTTACACTACAAGCGGGCGTTCGGTGCGGGACTGAAGCGACAAAGGGTCGAATTTGTTCCCGCCCAAGACCCTGATGCTGGAACCACAACCACAATAACACCAGTCAAATCAACAGACACTTCCATCGGCGATTTATATGCTAGCATCGTTCTAAAACCTGCTGAAGACAAAGCTACCAAAGCATCAGAAGAAGAGCCAGAGGAAATATGTCCAGATTGCAAACTCCCCATCTCATCCACTTCACAGCTTCACGAAGCATCCTTCGCTCACCAAGTCTCACTCACACACTCACATCCCCCATCGGCACTTGATCGCTCACGCATGGGCCTCAAAGCCCTAAAATCTCAAGGCTGGGACCCTGATGCCCGGCGAGGTCTAGGAAGAGAGGGCGAGGGAATGCGATATCCTATCAAAGTGGTGGCAAAAGAAGATACCCTTGGAATCGGAGCGACGATACCAAAAGAGATCCAAGAAAAGAAAAAGGAAGAGAAGCCCAGGCCATTAAACAGAAAGGAAGCGAAGCAGCTGGCGGCTAAGGAACGACAACGGCATGAGAGACTACAGGGTGAGATCTATGGGAGAGTTGATGTGGAAAGCTATCTCAAAGGGAAAGGCGACGATGGTTGAGGATACAAGGCAATGAGAAAAGACACACAAAGACAACTCGAGGCACCGGCTACATCGCATCCGGTCTACAATATCACAGGCCTTCATGCGGTTAAAGAGATGCCTATTCTAGGACTCGCTCAAGGACTCACCGCCGGATCAGAACACTCACCCGGAAAGACAACACTTGACGACTCTTCTATAGTCCACCTGAAGCCATCACAGCTGGAACTTTGGCCTCAGAGCATCACGATGCTAATGCGATCAGCTCCGATCTCGAGAGCTATTTCCAGTCAACTGGGCTTAAGCACTGAGGGATATCAAGAGTTTCAGATTGAACCAAGTGTTTCATGTTGCATAAACGAAACAGTGATAAACATACGGATATATCTCTATCGAGATCTTTAACACAATGTCCACAAATTGTGTTCTACCTAAAAAGTCAAGATGTGAAGTCGAAATATACTCTAAATTCAAGCATCTGTGATGACCTCATCGAAGTTGAGGCTGAGGCTGATACACCGCTCCCTATGTCATGCTGCTGATGCTCTGTCCTGTAGGCTTCCTTCAGGGACCTTTATAGCGACCATCACTAACCAACCACCGGGCGCTAGCGACTGCAAGACCTGGACCCACCTTCTTCATGCCTTCTATTGGGATGATGAAACCCCGCCAAAGGGAAAGCCATAGTTAGCACATCAACTCCTGACTTTGGGCCCAATCCCAAACCAAACCAAACTTAGAATCCTCGATACTTGAGCAAAACCTCTCAACTTTAGCCACTTTACATTGCACCATTTTTCTTTTAACTTAACTTTGATACCCCTGCGCTTCCCTGCATCGCTTCAATTTCAAGGTTCTGGGCTGGATCCTACCGCCGCTTCTCTCGTTGTCCAACACTATCTCCGCCTCCCTCAATATCTCCATACCCAACGACGTGACAGGGCAGCCCGCCTTTACTATACACCATGGGGCTGTCCGTCATTCAAGAGCAGCATGATGGTATGATATATACGATACAAATACTATGCACAATTAGTTGCTAATGCGCCGGCTTCAGCTATCTTGGGGCAGATCAAGAAGATCACTCGAGGCGATGTAAGCTACCAGCCAAGCTTTGAGCTCAACAGTTGACTGACGTCTTTGACGCAATAGTGGAAATGCCTGATCGTCGACGAGAACTCCAAAAAGATCATTGACAATGTCGTCAAGGAGGATGACATTCTCAATAACAATATCGCCAGTTGGTCTATCTGACTGCCAGCTTGTTGTCTGGTACTGACCAGCCTTTCCTCCAGCTATCGAGCGAATCGAGAACCGTCGCGAACCGAACCCCGAGATGGACGCAATCTATATTCTGTCGCCCGAATCTTTCGCTGTCGAGTGCCTTCTCGCCGATTTCGAGATGCGACGTTATCGCAGCTACTACCTCGTCTGGACCGGCCTTCTCGACCCCTCATTGCGACGCAAGATCGACGACTTTCCTGGAGCCCGACAGCTCCGCGCCGGTTTCCAAACCATGTTTGTCGACTTCCTGCCTCGAGAATCGCATCTCGTTACCCTTCGCGACCCCTGGAGCTTTCCCATGCTCTTCCACCCAGCCTGTAACGCCATCGTTCCAACACACATGAAGGGTCTAGCGCAAAAGGTAAGGCGGCAGCATACTTCGGCCGGATGACGTTTGTTGATAAGAAGTTAGATCGCCGGTCTTTGTATTACACTCGGAGAATACCCCAAAGTCCGTTACTATAAGCCGCAAAGCGCACGCCACGAGGCAGCCGTCCTCTGCACTCACCTGGCTCGATTTGTCCAGGAAGAGCTCGATGCGTATGCGCAGTGGGACACTAGCTTTCCCCCACCCTCACCGCGACCACAAGCGACACTCGTCATCACAGACCGATCGATGGATTTGATGTCACCTTTGGTACATGAATTCTCCTACCAAGCCATGGCACACGACCTCCTGCCGATCAAGGACGGCGACAAGGTCACTTATCGTACGACAATTAACGAGGGAACTCCGGAAGCTGAGGAGAAAGATATGGAGCTCACAGACAAGGACAAGATATGGGTGGACAATCGACACAGACACATGAAGGACACGATTGACAAACTTATGGGCGATTTCCAAAAGTTCCTCCAACAAAACCCCCACTTCACCAATGAGAATGCCGACACGACCAACCTTAATACGATTAGAGATATGTTGGCAGGCTTGCCGCAGTTTCAAGAGATGAAGGAGGCATATTCCCTGCATCTGACCATGGCGCAAGAATGTATGAACATTTTCCAAAAGCACAAGTTGATGGACATCGCCTCTATAGAGCAAACGCTCGCATCTGGACTGGACGAGGACTTTAAGAGACCGAAGAACATTCTCGAAATGATCGTACCTCTGTTGGACGACGAGGCCGTATCACCTTCAGACAGGCTGCGCCTCATCATATTATTCATTCTCTATCGGGATGGTGTAGTCGACGAAGACATCAAACGACTCTTGGCCCACGCCTCCCTCCCTCAGTCTGACCGCGAGGTTGTATTGAATTTTGAGCAGCTTGGTGCACATATGACACATGCGCTCAAGGATGTGCGCCAGATCCCTCCGCCTCTATTCCCGATCGATCCAAAATCGACACAATTGAACGAGGAATATGGATTAACACGATTCGAGCCTGCAATGAAACACATGGTGGACCATCTGGCAAGGGGCATGTTAGATCAGACTCACTTCCCTTACGTGAAGCCACCACTGGACCCCAATGAGGAGCTTCACTTGGCACAGGGAGGCTCTCTTCGTGCCGGTCGACCGAATTGGGCAGCAGCTGGACGCCGTCCACCAGAGAATCGACAGCGATTAATTGTCTTCATGGCTGGAGGTGCTACATACAGCGAGAGCCGATCATGCTACGAAGTCGGTGAAGCGCGCAGTCGAGATATCATTCTCGTCACTTCTCACATGATTACTCCTCAGTTATTTATCCGCCAAGTGGGCGACCTCAGTCGCGATAAGCGTCAACTTGACTTGCCCCTGGAGCGACCGAAGCGACACGCCCCACGGCATCTCTTCGAGCGACCAGCTCCTCCTCGCCCCGCGCCATCACAACAGCCCTCACAGCAAGGACTGCCACCTGGTCCCACGAACCGACCAGGCGGTCTTCCCTCAAGACCTGGCCCTGGCCCTGGCATGGCACCTCCAACGGCTGCCATGTCAAACATGTCGATTAATAATAACCACGGTAACAACGCAGCACCACGACCGACATCGCACCACAGTGTTCAACAACACCACGAGGAGCCAGGCAAGCTCCACAAGGAAAAGAAGAAGCGTAACTTCCTCGGTATCAAGAAGTAGGGTTCTTGGAACGGGGGTCTCTCTTCAGCTTCTCCGCCGAAACCCAGGACCATTCGACGATCGCAGACTACAGAAACGTCGACTTCGTCTGAAGATTACAATACAAATGCGTCGCATAAGCCAGAAAGGAGTGCTTCCAGTAGAAGTCGGTTGGATGATTCTTCGGCCTAATGTGTCTTCTCAGCAAAGCACATGCTGGAATTTCTGGTGTCGTAATTCGTCGACGTAGCGTGGCGTTGTTCTACCGTCTTTTGTGTATTGGTTACTATCTATCTTGGAAGTATTACTTGGTAACTCGAAGGGTTGGGAGACGTTCATCTGTATATATCAGCTGTAGTGTATAAACGTCGTGAATTCTTTGTTGTCGTTTCAATATGACCTTTGAAGTAACTGCTATTTACTCCTCATCATCACATTAATAGAAATCGTCATGATCATCATCGGTAAATACCCAGACAAAAAAAAAAGGAAGCTACCGTAAATCGCCCATCAACCAATCCATTTGAATTCACTACCTAACTTTCACCGAGTTAGACCATCATGCCTATATCCCTTGATTTCCGCCCATCGCCGTGCTTCCCAAAAATGACACGTAAAAAAAAACAAGTTACTAACTACAGGGCGTGCCCTGATTCCAAGCATGCGTCCCAAAGATGCGGTGAGTTAATTTCGGTAGATATTCGTACAGTAGTGGAAGAAGCCCCTTTGTTAATTGTAAGGCTTTGGCTTTCAAAAGTTTCTGCAGACAGGCTGATCTGTTTTCCGTACAAAAGTGGTACAGACTTTGTGGTCGAGGGGTGTTTGATTCGATGTGTTGAAGCACGGTATTCGTGTGAAATGTGATTAAGGTCTCCCGAAAGCGGCACCACGGCCGTTGCCAGGAGGCGGCATACCGCGGCCTTCAAAGGGACCACCAGGGAAGTCAGGTCCAGGGGGGCTGTTGAAGCCGCCGAGTCCAGGGGGGATGAATCCGGGAGGAAGGCCGCCGTAGAAGCCAGGGGGAGGCATGTTTCGAGGAGGAGGGCCACCCAAGGCCTCGAGAGGAGGCATCACGCCAGGAGGGAAGTTGGGAGGAAACATGTGAGGCATGGGCATGTTACGGTTGGGTCCAGGGCCGCCAGGGCCACCGAGACCAGCAGGAAGTCCTGGGGGAGGGATCATAGGACCTCGTTGCTGAGGAGGAGGCATTTGGCCACCAGGCATCCAGCTGGGAGGCATCTGATGGTCCAGGCCCGGAGGTGGAGGTGGGCGTTGCAAGATCTGTGTCGGCTGATTGGGTCGAACATCAGCGTCAGGAGGGTTGTGGAATCGGTCTTCCATGGGGAAGCCAGGCGGTGGTTGGCGCATTTGACGTTGAGGACCACGGTCGTCTCTGGGGAAATCGGGCTCCTGGGACATCTGCGGTGGCTTCTGCTGCTGGGGGCCCATGCGCATCAACAATTCATTGCGCTGGGCGTCAGGAGGTGCTCTCATGAGATTCATCAAGAACTCAGTGTTACTGTTGTTACGAGCGGCATCAGGACGTCCAGAACCTTGACTGGGAGCTCGCTGGCGCTGGCCAACGAGATCCTGGAGAAGTTGCTCGGGGCGAGCAGCTTGTGGCTGGGGTCGAGGTGCAAGAATCTCTTGAACATGCTGGGGCGGGACTCGGCCAATAGGTCCGTCCATTCGTCGATCAGGTCCATACTGCTGGAAAGGAGATTCGGGAGAGGTAATGGCGTTGGGCCTGCCAGCATTTGGCGGCGTACCTTGAGGGGCAGCAAACGCGGGCAGTCCTGGTGGTGTGGCGCTCATCGTCTGTTTCTGTAGCTTGGCCAGCAGTTGCTGGAAAGCTTGTCGCTCATCTTCGCCACCTGCTGGAGGAGCTGGGCCGCCAGCAAAGGGGAGAGGCAAAGGCATACCACTGTTGACAGGAGGCCCCGTCATCGGAGTTGGAGGTTCCGTTTTGCCTCGAGGCTCCTCCTGGGGTTGCGAAAAGAAAGACGTAAACCTAGAAGATTTGCCAGATGCCTTTGGCTTGTTGACGGGTTCCTTGGTTTCCTCAGCGAGAGGAGTGTCCAGACCAGCATTCGATCCAAACGCCATGAAGAACTTATCAGGTCCAGCTTGAACCGCTGGTGCAGATTGCACAGGGGGCTTTTCAGCCTCGATCATGGCTTCAGCTGCCTCGACATTCGCGGATTTACCAGGAGCAGCAGGGATTCCAGCCTTGGCCTTCTTCATGTCCTCCATCCACTTCTGGAAATCTTGCTGCGTATGAGCCTCGGGATGCTCCTCAAGAGGTTCGTCTAGCCATTCAGGCTCACGCTCGACTCTTTGATCACGGTCTCGTCCCCATCGTCGATCATTGGTGCGATTGTTGTTGTTGTGACTGTTGTTATTGTGGCGATCATCAGGAGTATCAGCGATCGCATCGCGGTCTCTCCAGCTCTTCGCGCGGTCAATTCGTTCACGCTTGTCGGGGGTGGTAGTAGCTTCAACCGCCGGAGTGGTGACTGCGTTAGACTCGTTCTTGTACCACGGCTCAGTTTTGTTCCTGTTGGTTCCGTTTCGAGGTCTGCCCTCATCGTCTCCTTCTCTGGCGAAAGTGTCAAAGGTTCGTGCAGGGCGATCCCGAGCAGCGTCGTCACGTTCTTTGGACTGTCGCTTGTCATCTCGGAAGTTGCCTCCCATGCGTCCATGGAAACGCTCAGCACCCTCGTGGCCAAAACTCTTGCGTGGCTTCACAGTACTCCAACCATCTGATTCGCTCTCGCCTTCACGACGGCGGTACCCATTGCTGTTGCGTCCATCGCGGAATCGGTCCACATCAAGATCTCCATTGCGACTTCGAAAGTTGCCGAAACGCCCTGAAGCGTCAGACTCCTTGGTAGTTTTGTCCGTTTCGAGCGCTGATTTGCCTCGCGCTGAAGCAAAAGCCGTTCGGGGTGGTGCAAAGACGAGGTCTTCAGGGTCTGGATAGGTGCGCGACGGTCAGTACACGGAGAGCCTAGGTGCGAAGAACAGGAGAGACAAACTGGCACTATTCCTTGAAATGTGTCTCTCAACACCAGGACGGCGATTACTCTGGTCAAGCAGAGGGTTGTCGTTGGATCGAGGTCGGTCACCAGGAACCTTTGTCTGTGTGCGATTTGGTTCAGGTGGGGGTCTAATCTAGGTCAGGAGACTTGAACATGACTTGAGGAAATCATTGCTACTCACCCCATCCAGTCTTCAGCTGGAGGTAGACTTGGTGGTTTGGTACATAACGGTGATTCCCGTAAGTAGATCAAGAAATTGGCTTCATAGCGGATTACCATGATGAAGAAAAAGTT
This sequence comes from Fusarium pseudocircinatum, assembly GCA_013396035.1. Taxonomy (NCBI): domain Eukaryota; kingdom Fungi; phylum Ascomycota; class Sordariomycetes; order Hypocreales; family Nectriaceae; genus Fusarium; species Fusarium pseudocircinatum. The sequence continues at coordinate 69,959 of JAAOAS010000317.1, forward strand.
GGCGCTATGAGCGCATTCGAGTTATCGGCGGTATAGTATAAAGAAGTATGCAGTGTCCCAAGGTGGAAGTGCGAGCGCAATCGAGGTAGCCTTTGGATAACTGTATTCTCTTGACTGACGGCAGCTTCGAGTTCGGACAGAGTGTGGTTTTTGGAAATTTATTAGTTGTTGGTGTAACAAGCAGGGATGACGACGTGGCGACAAGTTGCGATAGCGGAATGATTATTGTGCGGAGAGTAGGACGATCAATTCGTTCGGTCGGTGAGTCAGGTGAGGAGAATCCGCAGGGTGAGTATCGTGAAGTGAATTCAGGCAGCGGTGTCAACGGTCGAGGTAGGGGACTTTGGTGAACAAGAGCGTGAAAAAGAGATCAGGTCGAGCGAGTTGGTGGTGGGCGGAGAAGGGTGACGTCCCAAGGTAGTGGTGCACTTTGTGGTTGTGCTGTGCTGTGCTGTGCTGTGCTGTGCTGTGCTGTGCTGTGCTTTGCTGGTGGTGGTGGACAAGGCGAACCAGAGGTGGAGCCAAGCAAGAGCTGGGCTTTATCGAGTCGAAAAGCCCCAATCACGAACAAGCAGGGCCCCAGCGAGGGAGAGAATGTATTGTAATTATTGGTTCGCCGAGCGGGTAAATATTGATTGACTTGGTACAAGTATTGAAAGAAGTCCAAGGGTTCAGTGGAATGATGTCGAAGGCGGGCGGTTTAGCGGAAAGGGTGACAGTGTATAACGGTGCGCAAGACCCAGGAGATGGTTGAGGTGGATTGGGTTGGGTCTTGGGATGTACGGATATCGAGGGTTGGTTTCGGTGGCTTTTGACGTGATTGTGAGAGGGAGAGACCGAAAGCGGGCGAGAAGGACGAGAGAGAGGTGAGAGAGTGGAGGAGACGAGAGAGAACAGCGAGTGCGAGGGCTTGAGTGTCCAGCGAGCGACACTTGTTAGCGCTGTTAGCGTGAGTGACAGTTGGCAATAGAACAAGTCAGATCCTGTTTCTAGGCAGGTATAAAGGAACAAAGCAGGTATAGTATGCTAGAATATTCAATGTATCTTTCTTTAATGGAAATAAATTGCCTCGTGAGCACTGAGCTGTGAGCATTGACTGAAAAGAAAACTGAAATGTTGCTGATTGAATGATTGATTGATTTGTGGATGAGAATGAGGAGAAACAGTGGATAGACCCGGCCGGAGTGCACTGTCTGATACCGCTGCACGCACTGAGAATGAGCCTCCACCTGATGGAATTCAGTCGTGTCGTTCCACTGCCTCCACTAAAATCCCGGGTACCTGTACTGTGCGCCTTGAAACAAATCAGCCATTGGGCTTCACCTCAGTTTCATCCCATCAACAATCAAACTCGGCTCATGATTGCATAAGGTAATAAACCATGCACATATTCTGCAACAAATAAATATTCAGTTTTAATATTTCATATTATGAGTAACTATCCCATATTCACAATATTCATTCCTATTTCTTCTGCGCAGCAGTCACATCCTCCTCAAGCGGCAGAATATGCGGCAGAGGTCCAACAGGCGTGATAGAGAAAGGGTTGATCTGAGTGTGGCTCCGGGTGTAGTGCCACTTGATATGGTCAAACTGCGTAGTATCCTTGAACGCGGGATCGTTCCAGTACAGGTTTCGCATCCACTTGTGCAGAGCTGGGTATCCTGAGCGAATGTCGCGGATGTTGCACTTGAAGTGCTGCACGTAGACAGGGTCGAAGCGAATAATCGTGACGAACAGTCGAATGTCGACTTCGCTAATCTTGTCGCCGAACCAGTAGGGGCCTTGTTGCTCAGAGAGATGCTTCTCAGCGCGGTCGAGAGCTTCAAAGAGGGCCACGACATTGCGCTCGTAGGCTTCACTCGTGGTTGCGAATCCAGATTTGTAAACGCCATTGTTGATGCCGCCGTATTGCCACTCATGGACCTCCTCAATTTGCTTCTGAAGGTCTTCAGGGTACAGCTGAATGGCCCTGTACTTCTCATCCAGCATGTCGTCAAACTAATCAAGGTCAGCAACCATAGGCCGAAGCACACATTGAATTACTTACCTCAGTACCAAGCATTCGCAGAATTTCACTGCTTTCGTTGCTCACAATTCGGTTTGTCTTCTTGTCAAACAGAACTGGCACGGTGTATCGACCATCATAGTTCTTCTCACTCTCAAAGTAAATATCCTTTAAGTGAGTGAACCCTTCATGGCCCTTGATGGGATCAGGAATCACATTCTCACCGGGAACGTCCTCATCCTTGGAAACAAATCGCCAGCCTCCCTCGCCGAGATGCCAATGCACGACTGAGTAGGAGATGATGTCCTCAAGGCCCTTAAGTTTGCGGGCGATGAGTGTGCGGCAAGCCCAAGGGCATGCGTAGCTCACATAGAGGTGATATCGGCCAGCCTCAGCAGGGTACTTGGCATTGGGATCGCGAGAGATCCAGTCTCGGAATGAGCTGACTTGACGCTTGAACTCGCCAGATGTGTCGCCGGGCTTGACCCAGTCAGTGACTTTACCAGTGCTCGCCTGTAGATCTGTTAGCAAGCTGAGAAGAGCAGTGAGAGTGTCTGGTCTGTGTACCATTCTGATTTGATGTGGGGGCTGAACTTGAGTGAGGAGGGACGATTTAAACGATGATGCTTTGATAGATGTGATGAATCTGATCGAACGTTGCTGCTGTGGTCTAAAGAGGGAACCCCTGTTGAAAACTGAAGATGATCGGACTCGAATTCCTTGCATTGACATGTCTATAAAAACAAATCGGAGCATTCAATGACGGCGACAACCAACACCTTTATAGCTGCAGCTCAAGAGAGTAGACTACGAGAAAAGTGGCCATCACCACGCATGATGGAACCCTTGCTCACTCATGACTTGCTCAGCAGCCCCTCACAAGCTGTGGAAGCTTAGTTACCAACCAGATAAAGCCTGTCCTCCCAATCCCCAGGGCCTCTCTCTCCGTCTGGTGGGTTCCCCGAGAGCTCTCATTCCTGAGCTATTCCGTCCTAGAGCTTTGGCTACCACGCTTGGGAGCATTTCATAATCGTGGCGTAATAATCGACCCCGCTTTACTGCGAGCTGCTTAGTTATCATGCTTTACTGTCTTGATAAGCCCATGTCCATCATGACGACTGGCTTGGTAAAGAAAAGTTCCCCTCCTCATCGAGTCAAGGTCGCAGTCTCGGCAGTTCAGCATATGTTTTCGTTTGGGTACGCGAAAAGAAGATCCTTAGGGCCTCAGAGTTGTCAACAGCAAATCGAATAAAGGTCTGCATACGCTTTGTCATACAGCAACGAATTTATCTATCTTTATAAGCTGAATCCTTTCATCGTTCATGTGCTCATTTGCACTCCAGTCCTTTCTAACATCCCATATACATATTTCAAAAGACTGCTCAGAAGCCTCAAATTCACAGTGTTCATGCCACCTTGACCTTGATGTAGGGCACTTCAACATCCTCCTCAGCAAGATCCTCAGCAACGATCTCAAAAATGACCTCCTTTTGGTGTGAAGGAATAGGCTTCTTTGAGATCGTCTCAACCAACTGGCTCAGCTTAAGGTCATAGCGCTCCTTCAACTTCGAAGGGGGGAAGAAAGACGCATAGAGGAGGCTGACCCCTGAGCTCAGCATACTGATGGTCAACCCCTTGGCCTTGAAGGTATCCAAAAGCTCCTTCAAAGTGATGTCCTCAATCTCAAAACGATCCCAAATCTTATCCAACGTAACCTTGCCGTCGGGGCCTTGGTATTCCACCTTGGGGCTAGCAATAGGCTCGCTGAAGCCAAAGAAAGGCAGAGCCAGGTTGATGAAACCGTTCTTGTACTGCTCTAGATCATCCTTGCCGTCAATGATCTTGTACAGCTCAAGCACCACCAGACCGGTGACCAATGCCGTAGTCGTAGCGATGGCGGGAATGATCTTGCCAGCGATGAACTTGGTCTTGTGTCGATCAGCAGGCTCAATCTTGTAGTTCTCTGCTCGGAGGTTGCTGCAAGCAGTGATGAAGTCGATGTGATGATTCGAGTCATCGTCCTTCTCGAAGTCAACAGGGACCAACTGGAATCCAGACAAAGAGCTGGGCGACGGGAGGCTGGTGGTCAGCTTCTCGATCTCGTCATTGTCATCGAAGTTGCTTGACTCGGGCTCCTAGTCATGAATTAGTACTGGTTTTTGAATCAGATGTCAAAATACTTACCACAGGCTCCTTATCGTCGGCCTGGATCTTCACATTGGAACTAGGGGTAAAGTCGGGAACGATGACATTGTCCAATTCTCGCAGATAGATAGACCTGTCGGTTCCAGGAGACTTGATGTTGTAGTTGAAAGCATGGAGGTTGGCTGCCGCAACAATGAACCCGAAGTGAGAAGGGTTGTTGGGGTCGAACTTGAGCGCATCAGGAGCTCGCTTAGGTCCGGACCAGAAAGGAGTACCAGACGAGGTCTCAGAATCCTTGGGAAAGTTATACAAGAGCTGCTGGATCTTGTTAGAAAATTCAGTCTCGAACAACTGACGAGCCCAGGCAATACAGTCCTCGAAAGTTCGTGGCCTCTCGGTCGTGAGATAGTTCCTAATCGTCTCAAGAGTCTCCTTCTGGTTACCACCCTGCTTCAGAGAATTCTCAATGAACTGAGGCTGGGTCAAGTATAGATTGACAGTTTGAGGAGCCTTCACAAAAAGCTTCTCAAACATGTATTCCTTGGCCCAGGCAATAGTGTGATCGATCTTGTTGGGGAAGCTTCGGATTGTGCACATAGGGAACTCCTTCTCGGGAGGGTCCTGGGAGGATGAATAAGACTCGGTGAGATGGGGCAGAACGACCTGCGTGTTGCCCTTGGTTCCAAGAGTACCGCTCTCGAGGAGTGGCTTCTGGAAGAAAACGCATCGGCGGTCGACGTATGTTCGAGCCTCAACGTTGTCGAGAGCGTTGGTGACACCATCAAGGTTTCGCCAGAAGTCCTCGTTGAAAACATTCTCGGTCTCGGAGCTAACGCGTTCCTTGAGTGTTACCATGTGGCCTTCGAGGTCAGGGTTCATTCGTTGAACAGCAAGAGCAGCACGGTCACTCTTCATCTGACCAACATCATCGGCGCGGAACAAAAATTGACGGTTCAGGTTACTCCTCTCGATCGAGTCCATGTCAGTCACCCAGATCTTGCCCTCGGGTCCTGTTCCGAGACCAATCATGGCCCAGTTCTTGAGCATCTCACAACCAATGGCACCAGCACCGACGAGGAACTGCTTCAGGTTGGCGATCTTGTCCTGGAACTCTGTACCGAATACAGCGATTTGTCCATCATATCGGCTACCGATAGGTTTGCAGAGCTCGGCAGATCGCTTGGTAGATGTTGGCAGGGACTCGAGAGAGTCGAAGTACATCCACTGGTTGATGGGCTGGAACTTGCCAGAAACAGCCTTGAGGACCTCCTGTGCCACAATACCACCAAAGTAGGCAGCCATGGGGTTAAGATCACCCTGGGCCTGGTAGCTCAGCTCCTTCAGAAGCTTCTCGTCCAGCTCAATGTCAAGACCCTCCTGCTCGGCAAACTTCTTAGCGGCACCAAGAACAACAATAGCGTCATCATCGTCCATAGGGTTGGGAAGTCGCTTGTGAGTAAGTTGGAAAGCATGGAGTGCCTGGAAACCGAGGTGCAGCTGCTGAGGTCGGTCGAACTTGGCAAAATCTGAGATAAGAAACTCGGGTTCCTTGAGCGCAGTGGTGAAGTCCTTGAAGTTGATGATCTTGGGCATCTTGACCTGTTGATACATGCCACCTCGCTTGTATTGACCGAGACCAGAGACATCGCCGATTGAAAAGGTATATGGGCCCTTAACCGTGATCTTTCGGGGCTCGGCTCCGTTCAGTGCCTCCATTCCTTCCACCTCGGAGAATGTCACGTAATCGCCATCCTCCAATCCATGTCGAGTTTCGTCAAGTGCAGACACCAAGCCCTCCTCGTCAATACCTGCCACGATGCCGTTGAGAGGAGTCTCGCCAGTAGGATCAATGCAAGTGAACTTCTCGCCAAAGTCACAGAAAACGGAGCCGAAAAGACCGTATGTGTCTGCAATAACGACGTAAATGCCCTTGCTGTGGCAGTAGTCGCCGATAGCCTTTTGTTGGTGGATAGGCGCATTGGTCAAAACAACAACTTGATACTTGTCGAACTGCGCAAGTTCACCATCAAGGCCAGGTGACTGGTGGAGCTTTACGGGGGTATAGGCGTTGAGCTCGGCGACACGAGGCACAGTTACCTCATCTCTGGGCTTTCCGACGTCGCTGGGCGTGAGGAAAAACTGGGACGAGAGATCCGCAATCTGGACTGGAGCAGGGTCGTAGAGGGTAAGGCTCTTGACACCAGCCAGAGCGATGTTCTTGGCAATTTCCACGCCCAGACCCTTTAGACCGACGATGAGCACATTAGAAGCACCCATGCGCTTCATGGCCTCGTGGCCTAGCACATAGAGTTGTCGGCTGTAGAGGGACTCGTCGATCTCGTTATGTCCAACAACAGACTCATCGACCTGCATTCGGGTCGCAAGGTCGACCTCTGGTTGCTTTTGTTCCTATTCATCCAAACTGTTAGAGTCTTCGGGTCCTGTTTGCATATTCGCGGTGAAAGTCTCAAATGGTATCTGCATTTCATATGTTCTGATGCTTCGAGCAAGAGTTCGACAGGCGACAAGCCGAGATAGGGAGTGCAGAGGATCTACACTTACGGTCATTATTCTTTTATGGGTAGGTGACTCCCCGTTGGAGAGCTTTCGCTTCCCCAGCTTGTCCGTTTTAGAAGAAGTGGTAATGTTGGAAACGCTGCGTCAGTCGTCGCGAGGGCGATCCAGCACCAGGCAGAGCTCAACCCCGCCAAAGAGAACAAGAGGACGGTGAGAGATGGAGAAAGGAGAAGAGTTATCCGCGAGCGATGTGAATCTTCGTCGCAGACCGTAGAGTCGTAAAAGTCGTGTTGTGAGTATGGTCAAATGTGGTTTGTAAGAAAAGAGGTTCTGACTTTGAAAGTTGAGTGGAAGAGAGTGCGACATGGAGTGTCCTATGGTGATGAGGTAATGGCCCGAGTCCCCAGGCAGAGCTGTCTTGCCCCACTACCCATACTGTAAGCGGGCGCCTCAGCTTTAATAAGCCACCTGGCCTGAGGTATCAATCATTGAAAGGCATCAATATTCATCTGTTATTAGTTTATGTTGTATTCACTACTGAGGTAATATATACTGCATTTGTTGTAATGGACAATTTTGAACTGTCTCAATGAATCATTCACCCAACAGCAGCCTCTTTTGAAGCCTTCACTACCTCAAGTACACAAGCTCAGCGTGGCACAGCAGCCCCGCAGCCATTCAACTGAGGTCTGCATGGACGTTCAAGGTTGCTAGGGTGAAAGCTACACGTAGGGGACGCCCCTCTCATGGGTCTAGCACTTGATTGCTACTGATTCTAGCATAAGCTTCTGTTGGATTCTATTGACTTGACACGGTTAGTTTCGGGTGTATAGAACCCTTGTGGACACATCAGTATAATTTTTCAGGGCACTGCAGCGATCTTGACCTTCTTGTTCAGGTACCCTCAGAATCATGCAGGTCCATCATGAGATTTAACGGCGGGGTCCATGTCCGCGGGGCATTTTCACGCATGATGCCATACCAAGAGCTTAGCTACACGACAGAGAAACATACTCGAGTAGCAGCTTGGGATCGGGCACTCAAATGCTTGATTATATCTCTCAATTTATTGGTACATCCTTTGGTTCACCAACAATTCATGTCAGCAGTGGTCATCACAGAGGTTCACATTGGATCTCAATTATTCTTTATTTGACCGTCCCTAGGAAATATGTAGAAGTCGCCATGTTTGGTTCCTCACTCCATACTGCACCCCGATGCCACATGTCTGTAGGGGTATAATGAGCATCAGGTCGATCGTTGTGTTCCTTGAGCATTTGCAGCTCATCATAAGCCCGTCAAAGCTTCATGTTTACAAAGTCGATCGAAGGATAGCGGTAGATAATTGGGGGACTTAGTTGATCTTCTGGAGCTCAACCTCGCTGAAGGAGTAGTCAGTAGGCTGATCATTTATCTGGTAGCCTGTAATCAACTTACAAGAGGAGAGTGGCGTTGGGAGGGATGGCACCGGGAAAGCCACTGTTATCTGCGTTAGCTGTTTGCTCATAGTGTAGCTTGGCCACCATAGGCATCATGGCCAATGGCCCGAGTTTGAGAGCTTACCGGGCACCATAGCCGTAGTCACTGCCAGTGATTGTTAGCATTACAAATATCAGCTAATCGGAGATGTTGAGATCACTTACGGGGTGATATCGAGAAGGGCCTTCTCGCCGAGCTTCATCTGGGTAACACCCTCATCCCAGCCTGTTTTGGGTCAGCTTCGTGGTCTTGTGCGTTATGGATCCGAAACTGGATAGGGAGACACACCCTTGATGACCTGGCCAACACCAATGGGGACGACGAAGGCACCGCGGCCGACAGAGCTGTCGAACCTGTGAAGATAGTTGTCAATTGCGTTCAAGAGCGGTGGGCGCACGAATGAACATACTGGGCGCCCTTGTTGTCAGGCTTGGACTCGTCCTTGATCCAGCCGGTGTATTCGATGGTGACCTTTTGGCCGACCTGGGGAGAGGCACCGCTGCCCTCGGAGATGATGGTCTTCTGAACACCCATTATGGCTTGTGTGAAAGAAAAGTTGCGAGGTTGGGTAAAAAAGGGATTGATTCGAGTGGATGTGCGAGTAACGCGGGAGATGGATGCAGGAGAGAAAGGGCGCATCTTGAAAAAGAGGAGGCGAGCGTGGAGCTTTATACCTACAGTACTGTACCTAAAGCAAGCGTTGGGACGAGGCAAGTGAAATGCGGTGCTTGCTGATGCGGTGCCAGGCCCAGGAACAGGAACAATGGGATTGGATTTCTTCTGTTGAGCTCCCCGTATGATCAATGGCTTCAGAAGCTCGATAAGCTCTTTCAATTGGATCTCAGGGTAGCAAATGGCGGGGCAGTCAGATCGACGGCGGGGCAATGGTAACTGGAATGACGATTGGTACCAATCAGCTCGCATGAAGGCCCCACTAGGGATGACGATTGGGAGAAGCTCACGGAATCCAAGGAGGTCACTAACAGCTAAAAGATACTTCCATGCATCAGCCTTTTCATCACCTGGAACGAGTACAGTTGGCTCAATAGGAACACCTGTTGGTCGGGGAGTTAATGTCACTCATCATCAATCGGATAAAATACCGCATTAAAGCAGATGTCGTGATTGTCCTTGGCCGATGTAAGAAGAGACTCGGACCCTGAACAACGGCGCCTATCGATGAGAGATGTACCTGGCATCGGGGGTACGCCCGCTATGGCGACAAGTGCTGCAAAAAACTAGTATCTCTTTAAGCCGGTACTTAAAAGTCTCATCAACGTCATCCGCGTTAAGCAGTTCGCAGGAACAAAAGATTAAAATAGTAACACTCAAGAGGGGAACATTGGTCGGGAGAGCTTCAGTCCAGCGTGGTCTGATCCTCGCTTCAACTTGCTTCAGCCACAGCTTCCCCGGATCTTCCTTCGCCGTAGGTATTGAAGTAGCGCAGCAGCCTGCTACGGCGAAAATCACAATGCTCTAGGGTAAGGGATAAATGATGGGTGTACGAGGAGAATCATCTCCAGTACTTACTTATGTTATATTCTTCAGTTATTATTCATTTCTATCACATACACCCCTAGTACTGTCTCAGCTTCATATAGTGATTATGTGTAATGTAGGACTCGCACCTGACAAAGCAGATTGTTTGAGTCATCGATGAGTGTGATAACTACCTTAGAGTAACCGCTATCCAGGAAACACTACATATTACGTTGTGAAATATTGTCCCTCGCTATCACTTAAAAGGTACCTTGAGATATCGGCTTCAGATAATAAACTAAGAGATTCACCACGTAAGCGATACCCAGTATTCTCATGAAACGTCAATATTTCTTGATAGTGCCATTTCATGCTTCCCAACGCTACAAAATTCTTCAGATACTGGTGTTCTATACGGAAACTGATGTAAGTCTAAGCGCTGGACGCTGTCATGGAAGACTACGGCCGCACAGCATATCAAAATAATCATAAAAGGCTGAGAATAAAGCTGGCCCGTGAGAAGTATGATCGTCCCGGCTCGAATCAGGGTTGATAGTTTGTTTGATCTTCAGTGCACGGTTTACTTGTTCTGGTGCAATTCTTCTCAACTAAGGAGTAGCACATACTTTAACTTAAGTATAAGAGCATGAAACACCACGGCGCAAAAGAGCGTCGCACTGAAAATCTCCAAAATCGAGAAAACCTGAATTTCCTTTCTTTTATGCATGGCAATACTAGGCTTGGGTAACATCGTCAAAGCTACAGAGTCCAGTGATAGTATCGGAATATCTATAAAATGGTACGAAGCTCCGGGATTAAAGATGTGAGATACCAGCTTCAGCAGGACAATTACAACTCGACACTCCCTTTTCAAACATGACCAACTTCTTCAAAGCAGCGCTGTGCGCTTCCATCTACTTCTTGGCTGGAGCATCAGCCAAGGTTAATCGTACCAATGCTGTCCTCACTGTTCTGGAACAGCACAAGGACTTGACTGCATTCTATGAACTCTTCAAGTCAACCGGAGATGGCATTGGAATCCCCGAGCCTGCCTTCGAGGAGCGTTTCAATGACAACAACGTTGGTCTCGACTTTACTATCCTCGTCCCTACCAACGAGGCGATTGCTAAGGGCCATGGCCTCACCGAGAAGCTGACCACAGCAACTGGCTATCCTCTCTTGGCCGCTCTTCTCCGTACGCATATCTTGCCGGGTAAACTCGCTCCACATGATCTATAAAATAAGAACATCGTCTCAATCGAGGGGTTCTCAATTCATACCGACTCGAAGGGGGATATCACCACCAACCCAGGCCTGACGAAGACTGATGTGCGTGCTGGCACACAAGCTAGACTCCTGAAAGACAAGAGAGGCAACCCAATTCGTGTTCCCGCTTCAAACGGCGTCGTGTACAAAATAGACAACATTCTTGATCCATTACTCACCTATTTCGGTGAAGACTCGGCCAGGAATCACCGCACTCTACCAACCATCAAGCACTCCCCTTCCAAATCAATGAAGGATATACTGGCCGCCGACCCTGAGACTTCTCGCGCCAGAGAACTTCTATACACCGTTGCCCCATGGTTTCCTAGAGATCGTCTCGACATGTCATTCTCCGGACGTCGTACAAAGGAGAATTCCAAGGTTGTCTACCTCGTCCCTTCGAATGAAGCGCTGAAGTCGTTTACGAAAACTGCTGAGGCTCCCGGTAACGCCGATGCGACACGGTTCTTCCTTATGGCAGGTTTTGGGAAAATGGATGCAAAACATATCAAGGGGCGCGCGGGATTTAAGCTTGAAGTTGAAGGGGGCAGGGTTATGAATGCGAAGGTTGAGAAGAGGGAGTGTGGTTCGAATGGTTGTGTATGGAGGATTGGGAGGGTGATTGATTCAGTTTATGGTCTCTTTTAATGTTTCAGTTGCTAGATAATTAGTACTGGGTTCGCTTTATGTTTATCTGTGTCTGCAGTTTATGTGAAATATGCATTGACTAAGGGAAGCCACTGCTATGGTGAATATCAGGAGTGTATAGCAATGACTTGACGTTTCATCCACGAAGAAACAATATGCCACAAAGAATAGCACTGACTATTTCAACTGATATATGGAAACAAATGCTCTCTATTTAATTTGCTTGCTTCCTACTTGACAATAGCCGGCGTTTGAGTCAAACTGCGGCACAAACGAGGCAAAGGCATGACTTGGGCGAGTATGTAGTGTACCCTGGATAGTTATATCTTGCCTACGGAGTACCTATGAATGTTTTGGTAGGAAAGATGACCACTTAGTCCATTTGAACCATCTTAACGGACGGCTGAGACTTGATTTGGACGCTGATATGAGACCATGATAGTCCACGTGGGGTCTGTGGCGTAGCTGAATAGACAAGTAGCGAAGCTATGTGCGGCTGAAGGTATTGTTGTTGAGTGATATCGTTCACGGAGATGCCGAATACTAAGAAGATCAATCCATTGGTCTCCTCGTACATATAGGTTCTTTGTATCATTGTATGTATGTCCCGTGGCTATGATATTAGTAGGTGTCAGTCTTGGATTGGTAATAAGAGTAACAACATGCATAAAGCATCAGAAAGCTTAAGAGCAGGCCAATGAAGGAGGCGGAATGACTTCTCATTCGCTATTTCGTAAAACAAGAGTTTCTGAGTTATCGCTAACGCGTTCGGACATTTAAACAACCTTAGTTAGATTGGGCTGACTGGTTCGTATAAAGGTTAATTAGACATGGGTTTGTTAGATTCTGAATGATGGGACATTAAACAGCCTTAGAATTGATAGTGGAATGATTAGATGGAGGCTATGTTGTTGTCTAGAACAAGGGCCTGGCCTACACTGGATCCGAGATCCGAGCTTGAGCCTTGATGAATGAACTAATTACATTAGTAGTAGCACATGTTAGTGTCTTGACTCGAGCTGAGGATTGTGATGCAATGTTGAGAAGCAAACCTACAGACGGCTTGCGTGTAAGTGAATATTGTTACCAAGAGTGGTAGTAGATGATGATTGGAGAGAATACATGAAACCTTAGAATGTCGATCATGAACAAGCAGAATCGAAATTTACGATGCAGATCTCATGATTGAACTAAAAGTCGTTTTGACAGGCGAGCCGCGTTCCGAAGCCATCGCGTAAAGAATTGCTAGGCTGTGCCGAGAAAAGTGATCAGGGTCCCCCCAAAAGCCCCACCCAAGTGGGTGAATCTCAAGGGGTTTCCACGCTGGGCGGCACTCATAGCCGCTACAGCCCAGCCCTTGGCACATCAAATGCCGCTATAGCCGTGAAGTCCTGCATGCATTTCCCTGTACACAACTCGAGGTGACGTCAGAAAATAGCAAATTCAATGGTACTTTTAATGACTTGGCCATGAGAGCTTGCGACGCTTCATGGCGCCAAGAGGTGCTGAGTTATACAACTGTTGTTGTGGGTAGACCAAGTCTAGCCTTGGCTGTGAAGTTCTCATGCCACTGTGACGAGATTAGGAGAAGTGTTAGTACCGTACCTTACAATTGTCATGACCTGGTTGGCATGGCGCTCTTCAAATATAAGCCACCGTCTGCCGCCATTATAATAGTTGCAGTTCTAGTTCAGTTCCGGAGCCACGGTTGCGACGGCGCTTATCACACCATCTATCGAGGACAGGACCCTTACGAACCAGCCTCTTTTAACCGTTATTGAACTCAACCCTCCTCCTTCATCGTCATAACAAAACCATCCTTCGGGTACCCGGATGATAGGACATTATTTCCTTCAAGTGGCGCAGTGTTTTTGGTTACTGTATCGAGCAGTATATCATCCGGCGCAAACTCGTTAGATCGCAATCTTGATCCTTCTTTCGCATTCTTCAGCAGAAACAAGGGTCTAGTAAGAAAATGACCGCTCCAATCAGCAGCACCAACGGTGATGGCCAAACAAACGGTCACAGCCACGACGAGACAGCGACACAGAATGGCAATGGGGTAGCACAAGAACATACAAACGGTACAAATCCACAAGAAAATGGACAGGAGCATCATCATGACCACGTTATAAAGCGCCCTACAAAGATTGGAACCGGCCTCAAGGACCGTGTACATCAGATTACAAAAGGACCTCCTGGTGGCTTCGACCCGACCCCTCTTCCTGATGCGCCGCAAGGCTATACCATCCGATTCATCTTCCACGGCGCCTCAAATCTTGCTCCTGGCGACTTTGTTACAGCCTCTTCAGATCCCTTCCTTCATGCGACTCTAAAAGGTACCCAGCCGAAGCGGCATAAGGAGGATCCCGATCTCACCCACCGCACGAAAACCATAAGGAAGACGACCGAGCCGGAATGGGAAGATGAATGGATTGTCGCCAACGTCCCGCCAACAGGCTTTACTCTTAAGTGCCGAATGTACGATGAGGATTTCCCCGATCATGATGATAGATTGGGCAATGTCACAATTAAAGTACCCAGTATAGGCCCAGACTGGAAAGGCATTCCTGCTCCTGGCCGCGTTTATGAGGCTAAGAAGCGCATGATGAGCAAACGAGCATATCTTGCCAAAGCTATTACAAGTGTTGTCACTCACAACATTCACATGACACCTCTGCTGCGTTTGAGCATGGAGCTTCTGGGACCGTCGGATCCGCCTTATGCGCAAATGTACACTGTTGGGCCAACAACCTGGGTCAAACATTTCAGTCCTCTGATCGGCCGAATCGCTGGTGTCAAAGTCAACGCTAATGCCGAGGACGATGCCCGAGTGGATGAAGATCAGCAAGTTGACCAAGATGGGAACAAGAAGAGTAAGACACAAAAATACGAGTATGTTGCTTATAAAAGATTAAAATGGGCTACGCTAATATGTTATCAGTTTCCAGGCAAATGAGATGCAGCTTCAAGGACCAGTGCCTCCCAAACTGTATCATCGTTTTGTCGAGTTTAGACCTATTATTGCATCGATTTACTCTTCAGCGGGCTTGCGTGGCACAATCCTGAATAAGGCACTGCACAGCCAGCATCGCCGTATCTATAACTTCAACGCATCGACAGAATACGGTGATTTCGATGCATGCTCAATGGAGGCTTCGGAGCAATTCCTGAAGCTTGTTCACTTCGACGAAGGAGGTCGCACCTTTACCTATGTTCTGACCTTGGACGGCATGTTCAGATTTACAGAGACTGGCAAGGAATTTGGTATCGACATGTTGAGCAAGCACACTATGCACTCAGATGTTGAGACGTATATCGCCTGCTCAGGTGAATTCTTCATTCGACGGCTTAAGAAGCCTCTTTCTTCAGATGATGTACACCCTCATACCAAGACACACCCTCAGGAAGATATCCCTGGAGGTCCACCAAAGGAACATCCTCCACATGATCCTGCATATTATCAACTGATCATCGACAACGATTCCGGAACATACCGACCAGACAAGTCAACTCTGCCACAGCTGAAGGAGTTTCTCGAGAAGAACTTCCCAGGACTGGGTATAATTACGATGCACTGGGAGGATCAGGAGCTGCAGGATATGAAGGAGAACCAACGCAACGTCAAGAAGAACGAGGGCAGGATGATCAACATGGTCATGAACAGAAGCCAGAGCAGTATCAGCTCAGCTGAGAGTGAGTTGGATGACCGGGAAGAATCTTGGCAGCAGGGACACAAGAGTAAGCGAGAGGCCGCCTACGAAGCTTTGGAAGATCCCCACAAGGTTAAAGATGCGGTCAAGTCGTATGTTCCTGGGTTGAAGTCGGAGAGAGGAGAGAGTTCTAAATGATTGGGTTATGACTTACGGCCGAAATAATGGGTACCTTGATTAGATGGACTTGTCAGTATTGGCGACAAATTCCTGTATGGATTTCATATACCAATTTTGCTTTGTTACTCTTGCATTCCTCGATACCTTTTTGCTTATGTCTAGGTAGTAATATGGTCTTATTCTAATCCAGGAGCCTGCTCGCCACCATGTATGTTTGCCAACCTCCTTCGATCACAAGCTTGGTTTGAGTGCTACCCATTGGCTTGAGCAAGTCGCCAGCACTTCGCCTTTCTCATCCTTCATTTCACCTCTGACCTTTGTCTTTCGCCCATTAAGCTCTTCTGCAACAGCTGTGATGCAGAGAACGCTGTCTGTTGGCACAGGCTTGAGATACTTCACATCGATACCACCCGTCACACTATGCGTCTTGAACGCCCTAGCCTCTTTACCCAAAGTTCCATTCAAATCAAAGATGGTACCCATTGACTCATCTAACAACGCCGCGACAATTCCGCCATGAACCATCCCGGGATACCCACTTACACCTTCGCCCACCGATACAAGCACCGCGATCTCAGTAATGTTATGTGTAGGATCCTTGGCGACCTCAAAACTTGGCGCACGAAAGTAACTGATGAAATGCCCCAAGCCACGAGAATTATTGAGTGTGTTACCAAAAAGTTGATCATGCGCTTGTGACTTTGGAACGCGACATGAAGGAAGAAAAGGGATTGCATCAGGCGCGCAGAGCAGTGAAGCCGTCCATGGATGGGAAGCAAAGAAGGATAATTCCGTAGCAAACAGATCAGGTGGTGCGTTCTCTGGTACCAGGTCAAGTGCAGGGCAGAGGATTGAGTTGTGGAAGGGTGGGAACTCCATTTTGGCTGACGAGAAGGCTCTGATGTTGATGTGTGAGAGGGTCGTGTTTATCATGGGCGGTTCGGTGATGCGATTTGAGACCCGGGAGTGCGGGGCCGATCGGGAGATGTAGAAGCTCGGCAGTTGAGTGGAGATGGGTCTTAGAAGCTTCGAAACTTGCATTATGTGAGAGTTGATTCATCAATTGTTGAAATGAGAATGAGAAGAGAAAAGTGCGAGGCCTTTGCCTCTGGTTTATGGAGGTCGATCGACATGAAATCAAGGATGTGGCAGTCATTCTGATGCCGAGGTACGTATGTATGCAAGCTTGTCCCATTATGGTGATCAAGGCCAAAAGAGGCCACTCCAATTGGATGCTACGCTAATGTGTCTGGTTTTATATAAGTTGTATATCTGCCATCGACGTGTTGAAATGAGATGATATGTAGGGATTTTAATATCGTTCTATCATTTGACTGAAGGACCTCCATCATTAGTGGTCTTTGCCGTGGCCATTTATGTCAAGGCCTCGTAATTGCAGACTTAACGTTCAATTAATAAGAGAGTGCAGTGGGAGGTAGTCTCCTTGGCAACATGTAATAATAGAAATCCCGACATTTAGCTGAACAGCTGATCTTCTCAAGCTCTAGTGGATCTGGAGCTGTTTAAGGCTATGATTAAGGTTATTTGCGTAAGGTTTGTCTAAGTGATCAAGTGCCATATAAGCTTACACAAAAACCACAATGAAAAGGACTGCATAATCATTCTGTGCATAACAAATAACAATAGCATTGAAACAAAAAGAAAGAAGGAAAGCATTGATTTAATTCGGTTTTTCGACATTCGTTCACTATCGGAGAGTAACCATCCCATCTCTTAATCTATTCGCTCCCATGATTCAATGTGGAAGGAACTAAGCCACCACTTTCAACCTGCCACTGATGGCAACTGCCAACTCTATCGCAGTCGCCGAGCGCCCCTTCCGTGTGTAAGTCAACCGTGTTGAGCTCGCAACATCTCCTTCCCTTTTCCTTATACCCCTCTTCTCTTTCCTCGGTTGTGCTTGTTCACATTCTCTTGCGGAGCGAGCGCTTGGCCTCCTCGTTTCTTCGCATCATCAACTCCAAGGCTTTGGCCTCACCAAACGTCAACATGGAGGGCCATCCGGAGCATCATCGAGGACCGACCTTGTCACCTGAGAATATCGAGATTCTCATCACGATCGAACGAGTCGGAGCAGGATGTTCCATGATCGCTATCATTCTGGTGCTGCTAACCTTTGGCCTTTTCAAGAAACTTCGAACAACTCCAAATTTGTTTCTCATCTTTGCCTCGATCGCAAATGCCGGCGCAAGCGTTGCATCTATGATCGGATATGATGGTCTTGAAAGGGGCGAGGGTTCGCATCTTTGCCAGGCACAGGCATTCATCTTCGAATGGTATAATATTTAACCCGGGTTATGGTTTAACACTAACCTCGCCCCCTAGGTTCATGCAGTCTGACCCTTGGTGGTCACTTGCCATGGCTATCAATGTGTTTCTAGTGTTCTTCTGCAATGCAGATCCTCGAATGTTTCGCAAGTATGCCTGGCTATACTGCCTGATCTGCTTCGGCGGTCCTTTCATTCCAGCAGTTGTTCTGATATCCATCCGCAACTCCTCTGAAGGTCTCATATTTGGAGACGCTACAGTAAGTGGTTTTCAGCCATTCGTCTTTCACCAGTATACTGATAATTTGTAGCTCTGGTGTTGGATCGGGACTGACTGGAGTCTTGTTCGCCTCTACGCCTACTACATCCCAATCTGGATATTTTCATTCCTCTCCATCATGATCTACATCGCTGTTGGATACCATGTTTTCCACACTCGAAATCAGATCAGGCATATGGTAATGGATGTTATTGGCAACATCGAGAAGAATGATCATATTCCTTATTCGAGTAGTGAGCACAGAGGCTCCTCAGAAGCGGTAGCCTCCCCACCTGATGCCAGTGAGGCAGGCCAAGCTGACTTTTGTCCTCAGAATCTCGCACCTCGTCAGGACTTCTATGGTACTGCAGTCACAGAAGTTCAGATTACACGAGAGGAGCCGAGGCCAGCAAACCAACAAGAGACTACACTTCCAAGTCCTCCTCTTGCCGCAATGCCTCCGCGCATCAACTCTTGGGTCCTACCTAGTACTTTCGAGCAGATTGAAACATCGACTTCCAGTAGAGCTCAACGATTCGAAACACTCTGCACCTCCGACAGCTCTCGCCAGCCACCTTTCTCAGTAATGACTAAACTCCGTGCCGTCAAGTCTAACGCTTCTATGAAACTCAGACAATTTGATCCAGTCAAGATGGCATATTTGCGCACAAGCTTCATCTTCGGTCTTGCTGTGTTGATCACTTGGATTCCGAGCTCCGCCAACCGGCTGTATAGCCTGACGCACCACGACAGGATCAGCTTCCCCCTCAGTGTCGCCAGTGGCTGTGTGCTTCCCTTGCAGGGTGTTTGGAACGCCGTGATCTACTTCACCACCAGCTGGAAGACATTCAATGAGGAAATGCGTGGTCTAAGGTTCAAATGGTTCGGAGGGCCCGAAGAATGTGCGAATGGGGTCCGGCTCAACAGCCGACTTGGTTCAAGCAAGGGAAGCTATCGAAACACCTTTGAGCGAACTCGACAACTACGCGCCTATTCAGCTGAGGATACCGAGAAACCGGTTTCGACATGATTTATTTTATATGTAAGAGAAACTATATGGATGGAGTCAAAAAGGGTATGTTTCACACAGTTGTCTGAGGCAAGCACAAATGTTACATAACTTGTCATGTCATTACAATTCGCCTTCACAGGCATGGATCACCGGGCGTTAAAACGGGGTATAAGCGTGAATCGCACCAGCTGCCATGTATCATTATGAATTGAAAATGCCTTATGACTTAATTATTAAATGACCGTGATATCTTTGCAGGCAGACCACCTTCAGGCGTCATAGATGGCTTCGCCCTCAGCAGCATCCACGTTCTCGCGCACAACTCTTTCGACGGCAGCTGGAATATCCTCGTCACCATCGAGGAGATCATACCAGCCGTTCTTGACACCATCGGCAGCAAGAAGATGTGAGGCAACCTCAGCAACAGCCTCACGGCTAACACCGTTCTTGGCGATGCTCTTGGTTTTGCCAAACTCAACTTTGGTGGCTGGGTCATCAGTCAGAGTTCCAGGTCTCAGATCGATGCCAACTAGAGTAGGACTCTTCTTGGAGACCTTGTAGAGGGTCTCATCAGCTTCGATCTTGGCCTTGTAATAGTTTGCCAACACGCCGTTGTTGACCTTTTCATTATACTCATCCCACTCGCCAGCAGGCCACCATGAAGCACCAGATCGACGAGAAGCTAGATATGAGATAAGAAGGAACTTGGTGATGGTAGGTACAGATGCTGCGGCATTGATAAAGTGAACGGCGGCATCTCGGTCCACCTTGAAAGTCTAGGAGGGGTCAGTAAGTGAGCTGATCTGAAGAGGACGGGGCTGGTTCATACTCTTTCTGCGCCACCTTTACCTCCAGCACCTGTATCTTATCAGTATTGGTACAGGGGCGATTCTCGTATGTTGACCTACCAGCACTCCAAGCAATATAGTCGGGCTTGACTTCATTCAAGATACTCAAGGCCTTGTCCTGGGATGTGACGTCCTCAATGCTACGCACTAGAACATTGAGTTTACCGGGGAGGCCGGCACCAAGTTTTTCGATGGCAGGGGTCTGTTCAGAAGTTCGGATGACACTGGTTACAGTCCACGAACGCTTGAGGAGGAGAGGAGTGAGAAGCTGGGCGATTTTGCCGTGGCCACCAAGAAGGAGAACGTGATGAGAAGCCATTGTGTAGGTATAAGCGAGGATGGGTCAATTGGGTAAAAGGGAGCTTGAATTTTGTCGATGAGGGCTACTAGATGTTAAAAAAAAAATAGATATTTGATAGATAATCTCATTCGAGTTGGACCTTGAGTATTTATCTACTTTAAAGTTACAGGGCAACAGACGAATTCTACGAGGTATGACGACATTCGCAGCAAAGCGGGGCAATTCAACCATTACTAATTCTGAGAGGATAACGGCATTTGATATTATGGATCTTGGGTTTGACGAGATTCGAATGACTTTCCTCGCCATCAGGGTGATTTTTATATCATACTGACTCGAAGTTCCCTCGTTATGCTGGGGGTTGTGATGTCAGGGTCGGTGGTGTGTTAGTGGTGTTAGACTGACTCGGAGTTTAGCTGGAGTTGATGACATGCATAACCGGCACTTGAATAATATCTTTTTACTCTCCTCGTCTTACTGATATCATGAACTCACGTTGGTTCAACCAATACTTGAGTTAATCGCTTTTGACCTTAAAAAGAAAAACCCCATTCTGAGCTCTCATGTTGGACACATAGTACACTGTCATGCCGCTTACACCAGAAAGCAACACTAGATTCTGAGATGAGACAACATAAGCTATTCATGAAGCAACACATGCTATCGCTATGCGAAAATCAACGGCTTTATAGGTAGCCATATCACTCAAGTAAAGAGGTCGTCGTTCTCATCCAACAATGCTTTTTCCATTGTTTGAATCAATATGAATTCGCAATCTGATGCATTTCACAGGCACAAGCGCTTAGGTAAGCCACCTATAGCCTGGAAGATCTCGGGAGTTGCGGAGCTTGATCGACTAAACCGCTTACGGTGTGCTCAACCATTGGATGCCTTTTCTCACTGAATGCTGTATATCACCCCAAGATTGTGTTTGCCCGCTGACGGTCAGTCGTGAAGGGGTGGTTTTTTCCATTGATGAGTCTTATATGAAGGCCTGCTATCCTCTCAAATTTGCTTATCCCACATCCGTCCCCTCATCCTAGCTTTCTTGTTACAAATCGCTCAACCCTGTCTGCTCATCGTAAAAGTGAGCCTCGGACAGGGATTGTATAGGAGTCATTGAGCTCTTATATGAGTATCTCAAGATACTTGTCCGGTGTGAGAAAAATGGCCAAGACGGTTTGTATTGTTGGTAAGTCACGCCTTGCTATCTCTGACACCTTCGCTGAGTATCGTAGGCGCTGGCCCGTCGGGACTTGTCGCAGCCAAAACGCTGTTACACAACACTGCCCCTGGCGAATTCAAAGTCACCATCTTCGATGCCCAGAAGGATATTGGAGGTCTGTGGCCTACGTCAAAGACGGACAATGGAAGACAGGTCCACCCATTTATGTGGGCGAACCAAAGCAGACATACAATGCAGTTCAGTGAACTTGCATGGGAAGATAGTGATCCTCAACTCCCACAGGGGTGGATGGTTGGGAAGTATCTTCACAAATATCTTGAGCGGTTCCTGAAGAGCAACGAGGACTTTGAACTCAAGCTTGGTACACGAGTTGAGAGTGCACAACGGTCTGAGGGATCGTCTAATGGTTGGGTTGTCAGCACCAAGTCAGAGGCTGGGACTGATACCAAGAACTTTGACTATCTTCTTGTTGCTTCTGGTTTCTTTGGAAAGCCAATTACACCCGAGAGTCTTGAGAAGCAGACAGCTATCCCTGTTGTCCACAGCAGCCATTACAGGGATATGAAGAGCCTTCTGGGCGAAGGCAGAACCGGTGGTGGGAAGATCCTCGTAGTTGGTGGACAGATGTCTGGTGTCGAGATTGCTGGAACCATTGGCGCCCATCTTTCTTCCGAGGCCAACTCACCTGATCCATCGAAAATTACGGATATCGACAAGTACAGCATTCATCATGCAATCCAGCGTCCGATATGGGTATTTCCTCTTTATACCAGTCCCAAACCCGCAGAAGTCGCAGCGCCATTTCTCCCTCTCGACTTTTCTTCCTATAACCTCAACAACCGTCCTCGACCCCTGACCAATACACAAGGGCACATCCCCGAAGCAACTGCAAAGGTGGTCCACAGCGTCTACAAAGGCGTTCTTGGCTCTGATCAGTCGGAATACTCCCCACTGCTCAAAATCGATGGCACAAATGATGACAAGCAGCCCTATTTAGCTGTCAGCGAATGGTACACTGATTTTGTTCGATCTGGAATGATATCTTTGTCGAAAGGCAAAGTCGAAAGCCTCGAAGGATCTACGGCAACCCTATCCGACGGCACAAAGATTGAGGATATTGCAGCGGTGGTGGTTGCGACAGGTTTTGATGCTTCACCTTGCATAAACTATCTTCCTGAAGATGTCTTGAAGGCACTTAATTTCTCACCGAAACACATTGATCAGCCTGTCGCCCTAGCTTTCCACGGAACTCATCACCCTGACGTTCCGGATGTTGGCTTTGTGGGATTTTACAGATCTCCATACTGGGGTGTGATGCAGATGCAGGCTCGATTTGTG
Organism: Fusarium pseudocircinatum; assembly: GCA_013396035.1. Classification (NCBI taxonomy): domain Eukaryota; kingdom Fungi; phylum Ascomycota; class Sordariomycetes; order Hypocreales; family Nectriaceae; genus Fusarium; species Fusarium pseudocircinatum. The sequence goes on from JAAOAS010000317.1 coordinate 92,566, forward strand.
GCTGCGCTGTGGTCAGACAATGTATCCCCTGGCCGTGAATCCGAGGTCTTTAAGAACAAGCTTCACGATGACACCTCGGTCCAGCGAACACTCGAGTTGCGAAATGATCCCCGAGTATCGCAGTTCCCAATGGGCGACTACCCTTATCTGGTGAATGAGATTGCAGAGGCACTTGAGTTGAAGATTCGCGAGCCTCTAGAGCCTCCAGTTCCCAGCTTACCGCATAACAATCTGCCATTGGACATGCTCACACCAGCGAGGTACTCAAATCCTGATGATGATCAGGATTCAAGGGATGCTGCGACGAAGTCACTCGAGCAGACACACAAAGATGCGACTGATGGTCTGACGACGTCGAGATTCGTGGCCCACGCTGTTTTTCGAAGTCTTCTCGGTACATGGAAACTCGAGCGTGATCTTGTGAGCAAATTACCCTCACATCCAAGCGGACACTTTAGTGGGACTGCGCAGTTTCTCCTCCGCGAGAAGACAAATGATGGCTTGCAATGTGCGGGCAACTCTAGCGAGGATTCCCCTACTGATGATGAGCTGGGCATGGAATATCTATATATCGAGGAGGGAGAGTTCAAGACAGAGCAAGGATTTGGGTTCAAGGCCACACGCCGTTACGTCTGGAGACATGATGAGCTCAAGGATGTGCTGAGTGTGTGGTTCGCCAAGCCAGAGGATTTGAAGCGTGCAGACTATCTTTTCCACGAAATTGAGTTCACAGAACCGACGAATAAGGGATGGAAAGCTAAGGCAGGTCATTTGTGCATTGACGACTACTACGATGTTAAGTACAACTTTGCCTTTCAGGCCGTGAATCTGAAGGAGTGGGGCATCGAGTACACGGTCAAGGGGCCAAAGAAGGATTATACTATCAGTGGCACTTATAAGCGTTAGAGAAAGGACCAAAGAAGTAACGAGAACCAAGATATCCAGATGCCCCATGGCAAGGCATTGATTGTTGTGAGATCTCCGCGGAAAGGCAAGGCAAGGCAGGGCCCTATACGGGCCGGGCCGATGTCTTGATGGATTGCTCCACACGCCGTGACGAGATGCATGATAAGTTACATAGCATTTAACCTTAGATGTGATCTACTCGGGTAATGTGAGATGCATGCGGGTATCGTGGAGGAGCCGATCGGCTGGGTCTTGCTGGGCTAATATGATCAGATCATCCGTAACTGCATGATACATTCTAACTATAGCACTCGACTACTAATTCGCAAAGATACCTCACCTCCAAGGCCATAAAAGGTCCAAAAAATGCCAATGCATCGTAAATTGTTGCGTAGTTTGGGTAGAAATAAATAGTACAAAATGAGTTCAATCAGCCGTAAAAAGGAGAGTCATGATCCGTCCAATATCATACTCTGGATAGTATTCAAACTCTTTCTTCTTAATAAGCGGCATACTTGCATATCAACACCGAGAATCCTTGATGGAGGTGGTCTCGAGTATAGAATTAGGTGTCAACGTAGGAGAGGATATTCCAGGACATATCAGGCCATTGCTGAGATGCAACATAACCTCGTATATGCAGTGCCAATGCTTTGTCGATGAGTCACACATTACCCATGATATTAATGAAACCTTCAAATGAGGCCATAAATGAGATGCTGCAACGCTCACCGAATTGCACAAGCGCCCAGTGGTCATCGTCGATATGTCACCGAAGCTGACCTTGCGTACATCCTTGTCTGTTTCAAGCCCAGCAGGGGCCTTTGTGATCCTATCAAGATCGATCTTAGAAATCACAACTTTCGATTGTTGAAATCAGACCATAAAGAAGAGATGATTGGGGCTCTGCGTGCCTTGTATATCAGACAATAAATAGTCCCATACGTTCGGGGCCGGGGGTCATTAACCCGGATCCCCGGGACACGGACACCGAACGATTCCGGGGACATTTCTTATTTATGGGGGATGAGATCAGAGTGAGAAGAGCCTCGGTTGATTTGGCGAGCGTGGGGTGCATATGAACAAATTTATACTGAATTTATTTCTGCAGTGAGCTATTGTGAAAATGCATTTTGACGCCTATACATGTTCGGCGTTGGTATTGACGTAGGAATGTGTCTCCTCAGAAAACAACAACAATGACAGCTGAAAATGAGTGCTAGTGAAAAGCTTAATCATACGTTGAAGCCCAACTCAATCGTCAGCCTCAAAGGATAATAATAACTACCTTAATAATAATTGCCTCCTTTTCTTGTATCAGTTGCACACACGCACATGCTTGGCGTCCAAGCTATGGATATTGGGATGGTCTGATTTTCCAAGGCACATGCTGACGACACCGCTGTAATTGGAGATGGTTGATCGGTGTGTGTATATGCTGAAGCTTGATAGAGTTAATGGATGTGATCTCCTTTTCCACTCTTCGTGTAGGGGCTGTGCTTAGTGGGTTCATACGATGATTGAGTCTAAATTATAGAGAATAGAGGATAATTGCTGGGTATTCCCTATATTTTAGTAACTGTATATATACTTCGAGTTGAAGCTCCCCGTTTCTGGTGGAGAATGCCCAGAAACGTCCATATTTACCTTCCAAGCTTCAAAAACCCCGCGCAATTGGATCAAGGAAAGAGCTCAGCTGTCGAGACATCCATACTTACCTACCTTACCTTATTTATTTCTTCCTCTTCAACCCCCTTTAAAAGGTTTCCATCCCTTAAATCTCCATCTCCATCTCCATCTCCATCTCAATCTCTTCTTCTTCTCCTCCTCTTCCTCAACTTCAATCCGACTTATCCTTATCTTATCACCATGAAGCTCGCCGTATTCAGTACAAAACCCTACGATAAAAAGTACTTGTCGTCAGTCCTCGGCGCCAAGCACGCAGAGTCTGGCATCGAGCTCATCTTTCACGAATTCGCTCTTAATGAAGATACCGTTTCTCTCGTTGATGGAGCAGATGCCATTTGCGTCTTCGTCAACGATGTCGTCAACGACAATGTCATCTCCGCCCTGTCAGAATTTGGCGTAAAGGCTATTTTGCTGCGATGCGCAGGCTTCAATAATGTCGACCTCGATGCTGCCCAGCGACTCCGCATCATGGTCGCCAATGTCCCTTCTTACTCTCCCGAGGCTGTTGCCGAGTTTGCTGTCGCTCTGATTCAGACCCTCAACCGAAAGACCCATCGCGCTTACAACCGTGTTCGTGAGGGTAACTTTGCTCTCGATGGCCTTCTCGGAAAGACCCTCTATGGCAAGACTGTCGGAATTGTCGGTGTTGGCAAAATTGGTCTTGCTACTGCACGCATCATGAAAGGTTTCGGCTGCAGACTCCTCGCATATGATCCCTTCCCTTCACCAGCCTTTGAGGAGTATGGCGAGTACAAGTCTCTCGAAGACCTTCTGCCTCAGTGTGATATCGTCAGTCTTCATTGTCCTCTCATGGAGCAAACACGGCACATCATCAACCGCAACACTATTTCTTTGATGAAAGAGGGTGCCATGCTGGTCAATACCTCACGAGGTGGCCTGCTCGACACTGAATCCGTCATCCATGCGCTCAAGACAAACCATATCGGGGGCCTTGCGCTCGATGTGTACGAGGCGGAAGGTGAACTCTTCTACAACGACCACTCGTCGACAATCATTCAAGATGATAAGCTCATGCGTCTCATGACGTTCCCCAATGTGGTTGTTTGTGGTCACCAAGCCTTCTTCACCGAGGAAGCTCTCACCGAGATCGCCGAGTGTACCCTCAGCAACCTCGAGGAGTGGATAGAGACCAAGACAAGCAAGAACTCTCTCACTAAGGACCTCAAGTTGCGACGCCGTGAATCACTACCCGTCCGCGCCATCTAAAGGGGTCACATTGTTTTGCTTTCCTGTTCTGTTTTTTGTTTTCGCGGCGTTGAGGAGAGAGAGAGAGTTGATAATCCACTGGAGATAACAACCCTTTGCTCCTTTCCTTGTTTGGGCAACAGTTCACACTTCTAGTGGGATGCTATCGCGGCCGAGCCGGGAACTAGAAGGAGATGAAGAGCGATCCCTGCTGCCATGTTCTTTACCAAGTGGGCCCCGTCGATGAAAGCTCTGATGCGACCCATTTCATCGCCGAACGGTACCGATGAAGGATAAGCTTGCATGAACGCCTTTCGACCCCCTGAAAACCTAGTTTCTGTGTATTACGATAGCAGGTTCGGGCGCCGTGTCTCGTTATTCGTTTTCGTTCCGCTTTTGTTCGGTTCCGATGGTGAAAAGAAATGGTTCTTTGATGATTCTGCTGCACATGGTCAGCAAAGGCTCGTTTGTCAGGCTAGGATACTTCTCGCAGACACATGATAGAGGCACTGATGGTTCAGTGTGTTGATTAAAATAACATTAAATTCAAGGGTATTATGCTAAATATCCAAGCCCACTCTAGATGATTTTCCACGCATATTATTCCTATATGCAAGCCCTGTCCAGGCATTAAAGTCCACCCTCCTGGTACTACCCCAATTCTAAGTCCAAGTCCCAGTCTATTTTTTATGTGAAAGTGTCCAAAGGACAAGTTGGAGAGCCAATCTAGTGTAATTGGCTTAAGGGTTGCTCACATAGCTGCGAGCACGGCGAAGATCTTCATCCTCAGAGTCGTCACGGACTTGAGCGCCGCCATGAGTGTTAACACGGCCCTTGGCCTTCTCAATATCGTCGACAGTCTCGTCATCACCAGCGTAGGCGTACTTGCTACGCTCACGAATCTTGGCACCGTACTTCCAGAACATGAATGGAATGGCACAGCAAGCTAGACTGATGAAAGCAAGGAGTGTTGAGGCCCACTGATCGTTAAGACGCTCATACATCTGTTCAGTGAAGAGAACAACTGCAGCGCCCCAGAAACTTCGAATACAAGTCTTTGCGGCGAGAGCAGAGGCAGCTTGATGCTGATAAGAGTCGACAAGGTAGTTGTTGGCAGAGTTGTAAAGGAAGATGAAGCCAAAACCAACGGGGAAACCACCCATAGCAGGCCCAGCCCAAGAAAGATCCTTGTATGAAGTCCAGGCAAAGATGAAGAGACCAATAGGAATGAACCAGCATGAGGCCATCATGGGAATAAGACGGACCTCAGCGGGAGGATGACCATTGTGCTTCTTGACGAGCGAGATGTAGTGGTTGTTTACCCAAGGAGAGCAAGCAGCTGAGAGGAGAACACCGACAGCGACAGGAATGAACATGAGACCAGTCTTTCCAGCAGAATATCCCTTGCCCTTCTGGTAGATGATAGGGAAGGCAACGAAGAACATGTACAGAAGACCGTAGAGAACACTCATGTACACGGAGATAAGGAAGACGATGAGCTCGCCAAAGAGAAGCTGGAAAGGTCGAATGAGGAAGATTCGGAGGCGCTCAGAGAGAGGTCGAAGATCGAGTTCCTGCTCTGTGACGTGGTCGGTTTCACCAGTAGCAGCCCGAAGCTTGCGAGCTCGGCGGGCGAGAAGGGTAGGGGCATAAGTCTCGGGGACGGTGAAGGTGATGAGAATCCAGACGACGAAGGCGAGGATGAGCTGGATCCAGTAGAGCCATCGCCAGCCAGCGGCATCAGAGAGGAAACCACCGACGAGAGGACCAACTGATGCATTCGTTAGTATCTTAATAAGAATGATTGTTTAAAGGTAACTTACTGGCAGGGCCGATAAAGGGAGCAGCAGAGAATGCAGCCATGGGAACACCACGCTCTTCGTTCTTCCACAGATCGGCGAGAGTACCACCAACAAGAGTCATGGGCGCTGAGAAAGCAATACCATCGATAGCTCGGCAGACGAGAAGAGTCTCGATATTCTTCGCCACGGCACAAGGAATGATGAAGATGACAGCCACAAGAAGAGTAGAGCCACTGAACAATGTTAGTAAAAATTACCAAATATCTTAGCTGAGATGACTTACTAGATGATTCGTCGACCATAAATCTCAGAAAGAGGTGCAAAGACCATAGGTCCAACACCGAAACCCACAACGAACAAACTGATACTCACAAGAGCAAGTTCATTGCTGACATTCAGATCCTTGACCACGCCCGCGATATCAGCAGTGATAACACTAGAGCAGAACGCAACAACGAAGCACGTCAGCGCCACACACATAGTGCACCACCACTTATAAGCCTTGCTCCAATTCTTAGGGTTCTCCTTATCACCAGGAGTAAAAGTCACAAGCTTATACCGCCTCTCCTGTCCAGGCTCATGGTTCGTCGACTTTCTCGCGATCTCCTCAGGCTGGATAGGACCGGGGATGGCACCGCCTGGGACTTCAACGCGGTACTCGTCTAGATTGGCGTTGGCGCTGAGGGTTCGGTAGGGCAGGTCGATATCTAGATCTGGATCGCGGGTTTCTTTCTGGGAGCCGTCGTGGGAGTGTGTGTGGGTGTGGGAGAGGGAGCGACGGATGCGGCTCATTGTTGTTTGGTGGGTGTTTAGGGGTGCGAAGGTGGTGTCGTCTTCACGACCTTCTAGGGTTGTTGAGGAGCGATTTGGATTTTGTTGATCCATTTTGTTTGGTTGGTTGGTTGATAGTGTATTACAATACTCGGTATAAAGAATTAATATAATATGTCAAGGAGAGTAAAGGATGAGAATCAAGTCAATGTCTCAAGATGTTCGACAGAAAACAAAACCTTTTCATAAACTGGGCCATGCCCACCTCTATATACCTCCCCATCTCATCTCATCTCTTGCTCCAAAGATTTCTCATTCACATGAATTGATATCGCCGCACCCGAATTCCGGCGCTGGGCCGTCAAAGTGGGGTCCTCGCCACCCGGTCCAAGACCCACTCTTTGCGGATGCGGCTGCAAACCGTGCGGCTCCATCTACGAGTGCGTTTACCAGTACAAGGATTAAGCATATCACAAATTTACCTGTTTTTGCTAGAGTCACTCGCTTGGTTGGTTGGGGATACTTCGGTGTTGGGGTGTAGCATTATCGATTCATTATTTGCTTCTTCTGATCAGGGGACGAACACGTTACATGCCTTTGACATCCTTGCTTGTTTGTGAGCCTCAATATCAGCCGCATCTTTTTCTTTCTCTTCAGTTCTGCCTCTCAATTCCAGTCTGATTTCTCTACTTTAAGTTTTATCTGTTACGGTTAATGATTATCTTCCTTTAGTCTTCGGTCTCAGTCCGTTAAACATATCAACGGGCGTCTAAAAGCCTCCACATCGGAACCGTCGCTTCCGATGTGGATCCCGCGATATCTAAGCTTCAGCGCCGTCATCGGAACTTGGACTTGTAAGTTACTGGGCTGAAACAACGAGACTAAAAACTCAAGCTTCACGCCAACGTCATTGCTGCACCAACCCCTGTTCACTCTTCGGTAATAATCCTTGTAACTTCTGCTTAGACTATCATGTTATTTATTGATGCTATCAACTGATAATGCAATCTCTGGTCTTTCCGGAACATCGCCGAATCTCTTGTCTCTCCTCTCTAAACAACGAGACAAGCTCCCTCTCGAGTCCTCAGTAGAGTTCATCTACCACTCCCGAAATATAATCTTAGTAACAAGTCTCCCATGGTCGTAGGTCGGCGGTATTTGCCCAGTCGTGTCCGGTTTTGTCTTCAGGGCAATCTCTGCACTTGTCAAAGCTTTAAAAGAAACATCTGGCGCTGCAACCACCTGCTCCTCTTCTCTCATATTGTAGTCGCCCTTAGAATCGACCTGTCTCAGACTCCCATTGGCCTCCACGACTGTACGATGAGGTGTGTCTTGATGACCGACACGTAAGGCCCACGCCCGAGCCCACCCCTGGTCGCAGAACGCCCAAAGAATCATATCAGCTCCCGAATCTAGGGCAAGCTCCACCAAATTGCAACAGATAGCAACTGGCAGTCCTCGAATTTCAAGTGGATAAGTTGTCACTTGTGCGAAACAATCAACCTCAGCGTCAATCTCGTTGCAACTTCCCTTGGGCCGTGAGTCTATCTCAACCAACAAGCTGCCATTCTCATCGCGTTGGGTGACATTCATGCAATGCTGACGACATAGGCCGTGAGATATGACGGCAAGCACATCTGGCGGTATCATGTAAAAAACAATCATCTGTTTGTCTGTGTCTGAAGATATCGACGGATCGGGGTTGATGGGTCTGGTTAAGATGTCGTCTCCTGGACTGTCGTATCCACTCCCAACCGAAAATGTTGCCATGACACAGACCCCAAATCTAATGTCAGACAAAGCTGTGTATACCACGGGCAGCGTTGACGTTGTATTCATTGGAGGACGAAATTGAACCTTGCATTTTAAGCGATCCAAAGATCCTCCCGTTGCATCAGAGCCCATAGAAAGGGTCCCGGTTCTGGGATCTGTGTACAAAATGTGGTCTCCATCGCCCAGGGGAACAGGTCTGTAGTGATCCCTGATGTTGCTGGTGGTTATTTCTTGGGTTGGGCTTTGCTCTCTACTACGATGCTGCTGTTGTTGGTCATAGCAATCGCGTGCTTCTATGAACTGGGAGAATTGATCGTATGCTCTGGCGTCTCCACTCAGAAGGGTCATTGCCGTGACCCCTGTGTCGCTCCCTATAGTCAAGCCTCTGGGTTTGCTACCGGAACGTTGAAGACGTTTCCGACTGGACCGAATAGATTACCGAAAGTCGCCGGAGTCCAAGTGCATCAGCCGCATATGCCTTGTCAGATCATGCGCTTAGCGAGGTCACGCCCGATGGCAGATCAAGAGGTAGGCAGCCGCGATCTGAGCAGATCTCGAAAGGCGTGTATAGAATCTATATGTAGGTATGAGCGAATGTTCTCGTGATATGTGCTTTTTGATAGTTGGCCAACGAATGATGATAACGGAGAAGAAAACGGCCGCATCAGTCATTGTTGAGCAAGAAAAGTACTGTTGTCAAGATCACAGGATTGGAAGTGAGAAGGGACAGATCAGGATACCTCTTGCTTGACATACTTGGTTTTCTGACTCAACTACCTGCGCTTTAATTTCATGACTTTCTATGTCTTCGGTTATTCTTGACATGATTTCGACGGACAAAAAAGCTAACGTGTATTCTTGCGATAAAAGAAAAGGACATTGGGGTACCTGCTCAAACTTCAAACCCCGGGCAAGCGCCATAATCATGCATGCCACCCTCAATCAACGTCATTAAACATTATTTCCTCCGTTGTCTCTCCACACATTTTCGTCTCCTATACCGAGTGTGCTATCGACACCCTGGAGAACAGGGCGCTCAGTCTCCTCTGTTGTCTGCGTGTCATCCGTGGGGATGGGTGGAGGTGGCTCGTCGTAGATCCACGGCTGGGGAAGTCTGTATATCTGTCAGAATTCATGTCAAATAGTGGGAAAATAATAGCTTACGGGGCCACAAGACTGGGATTGACAAACTGCAGTCCCTTTTCCTTGTACTCGTCCAGGGTACTTCCGCGACGCAGAATGGCCTGTGAGGGTCGAGGGCGGTCCTCGTTCTCAAATGCGTCATCCAGTGCAGCTGCATCATCTGAATCCTCATCTGCCCTGACAGCGCGAAGGGCAATGTATTTGGTCAGAGGCTCAAATCGCTGCTTGATATAGTAGCTGTACCAGGTGGTCAAGGGGAGCAGTGGCAGAATGCACACCGACTGAATGAATGCCTTGTATGTGACGATCCGGCCCGCCATGACTATCTCCAGGACGAGCAACCCCACGATGATACGGTAGCTTATTATTCTCCACGCACCTCCAGTGGCATGTTGAGGCTGATCCATTGCATAGAGTACCATGTACTTGAAAGCAAAGTAGCCCAGACAGAAGTACACAGTACCAACAATGAGAATAGCATATCCCCAATACAAGACGCTGTAGATAAGACACAGGTTGAAAACAAGCAGAGACGTGGGTAGGAAAAAGCCGTATTGGAAAACCGGAGGTTTCTTGAGCTCAAGGGCATCGCGTGGCGTCTTAGAAAGCCACCGGAGGAACGGATGGAGGAATACACTTCCCGCCTCAAGAATTCGGAAGGGCATAAGGCCAATGCCCTGGAGCAAGATGAAGCAAATATAGAAAATCGATAGCTGCTCCACGTCGTCGGCCATGTACGTCGCCATTTTGCTTGTGTCCTTCGCAATTTCCTGAATTCGGCTCCAGAAATTGATTCCTGTCAATGACACCGCAAAAACAAAGAAGGTGTTGAAGAAGGTAAAGAAGTAATTCTTAGAGATGACAGAGAGTTCTACGTCACCCTGGGAGATCATTCCTTGGTGGTTAGAGAGGAAATCGTATAGATACGGAACGGCAACGTTAAGAAGCGATACAACTAAAGCGGGCAAACCGTTTTGGACAAACGAAAAGATAACGCCGTGCTCTTGTAGCCATTTGGCCAATGTTGGAAATTGATCCCTGATTGTGCAGTAGCTCAACAGTGTCGTGATGCCAATGGTGGGAAATATGAATGCGAGTGTGAGAGCCGTAATGAACAATGTCACAGCCCATGATTTAAGGCGGCGAATACCGCGAGGAGCGTAGGTATTCCTCCAGACGAGATCTGAAGGAGCTGGTGTCAACTTGGTCAAGAGCCTGCCTGGTCTGGGGTCGATTCGTGCCTGGATAGCCATCTGACATGAAGCTACTGAGTCCATAGTGACAATGGCCATATCTGTTGGCGCGTACGACTTCTTGCGAGCCTCTGTGACTTGGGCATCCAGTCTTCGAAGTCGTTCCTCGTAATAATCGATGGCGTCAACGTTGCGAGATCGCAAACCAAGGGTTCCATAGCGTATGTTAACTTTAGGTCTGCCCTCATCGTCAGAACCCCATGGATCCTGTTGAGAGTCCAAGAGGCGTCCGTTCTCTCCAGCTTGGTCGTCATCTTCTTGGCCGCGAGGCACTCCATTACCATCTCTCCTTTGAGGCCTATTGCTTTTTTGTTTTTGACGCTGGTGCTTGAGAAAGGTAGCCCATGCAGCCTCCAGGCGTCGCAAAGTCGCATCTCTCAAATCAATAAGGTCATCAAGCTTCTTCCAGTCTCGACAAAGCAGAACTTTCTCAACTTTTCCAATGCCCAATCTTTCAATAAGTTCCTTGATATCTTCCTCTGATCTCAAGTCCTCGGGAATACCTGTAAGTCGGAACGTCCTATCTGTTACGGTGGACTGTGATCCGAGATAGTCCTGGCGGAATTTGATGACGCGAAATGTCTCGAGGTTGAGATAGTAAATCGTCAAGCCAACAAAGAAGTATGTGAAAACGACATAAGCCCAAAGCCAGGACCTTTCCAAGCTTTTGTCCGTTTTACCCTTGTGCTTCAGTATGTCGAGGAGGCTTGGATCTGAGAACACCTGCTGATCTGCTCCGAACAATAAAGCCGGGTTAATGGATGTATCATTACCACTGCCGCCATTCTTATGGGGATCATGCGCAAAAGCACGATTAATTGGTAATAGAACAACAGTCGCAAAGATTGCCATGACGCTAAAGAGTCGGATGGCCATTTTGAAGAAGCTCAGAAACTATGACCCGTTAGTGATTTATACACGCTTCTCAGGGTTTGTATCGTACCACAAAAGCATCGAGTCCGGCGGAAGCCAGGACCTGCTCCTCGGTAATTTTAAAAAGTGTCGGGATCCAGCCGAACGTGGAATTTGGAAGGGCGGGCAGCCCAAGGTGGTGATCGAGGCGACGCTTTCGCGCGGCGTAAAGGGCGGGCCATCGCGGGCGTAGGATCTTTATTGAAGTCAGCTCTAGACCTTATAGCTTGATCAGATCACTCGGAGGCCGTGAAGAATATTGCAGGCGTGCTAAGGACGAACGTACACAGAAGAGCAAGAAGGCAGAAACACCAATCACCAAAGACAGTACGAGCTGGACCTCGAGACTCTTGCCGGTGTCAGGGGCGATGGCCTTCTGACTCTGGTTCCAGCATGAATCGGTTTTGTTCTTCATCGCGAAGGACGATCTTGAATACTCACAGCGACAAATTCTGAGAGTTGTTGTGTGAGACGCAAATGCAAGGCTGAAACTATTCAGGTTCAAGTTGTGGCGCCTGACGAGTTAGAACCGATGACGTACGGGGACGGTGAAGGGGGACCCACATGAGCTTTGGTCGCCGAATCATGCGTCGACACAAACATTTACCCTGTAGCGCGAGGAAGTCTTGTAAGTCACCCACTTCATTTCCCATGAACTACCTTATTCTAGACGTATCAGATAAGTTATTGTTGAATTACTGAGGTGAATTTCCAACTTCGAGTGCAAGTCGCTCAAATCTGCACCCACGGCCTACTATTGGAACCAAGAACGTTCCCATCCTTTCAGAACGAGTACTCCATTTCCTGCATCCTGCGATATGTTGAGTAAAGCCTCACACTGCGGGTGAGCTGTAGGACCCCAGAAAAAAACCCATGCGCGCTGTCGGAGTAGGATGAGATTCTCTTGTGTATAATTGCGAGGCGTGCCATGGCAAAGTACGATGTCCATCCATAATTCTGGAACCAATCCCTCTTTTCTGTCAAAATTCCCCGAAATGGTTTCGCTATGGGCGCGACCATAACCACAACCACAACCGGCATCTCTGAGAAGAGACAATGCAGATTCAATTGAAGCTTTTTGACCTTGCTGCTTTTGTCTCTCATCCATGAGGCTCATGATTGGTTGAAGACCATAATTCGGTAGTCTTGCTGCGGCCGTGGCGGGCACGGAGTTATCGTTTGTGAGTGCTTCTATCCACTGGGCTGTCCCGCAGATCATGCTGTTGGAGCGTACAAGTCCCGGGGATGGTGGATACGGCACCTCAGCTCCAGGCCACTCAGAAAAGAAGGCTGTATATAGAGTCTGTATATAGGTATGAACACACCTGATGGCTTCGTCCTCCCATGGTAGAAACTTATGGCCTCCTCGTCGATTCAGTTCGACTGGAGGCCTATAGCAATGATCGATAATCGCGACGTAAAGGCGAACCTTGCTCATCAACTCGTGTCTTAAGAAAGCCCAGAAAAGAAGCTTTCGTCCAGATTTGCCAAGAAGATCCAGGTCAAACCCTCCCTCAGGTCCTGGGTGCTCGGTGTAAGTCAAGTCCGAGTCCACCATAGGAAAATCTCGGTATGCTCGTGGAAGGAAATCAGCGGTCGCCTTAGTCAGGTAGTCTTTGATGAGAGACAGTAAAAGTTGGTGAAGTTTGTATATACCGTCAACAGTAGACTGGTCCTCTAGGGCTGAGAGAGTATCCGCCAATTTCTGTGTTGCCCATTTGTCCATCATGGTAGGAATGTCCTTGAGGCGAGCTTGATCTTGCTTACTTAGGACAATGAGATTTTGAAGTTTTAGGATGGCCATGGCATCTTGAAGCATCTCCTCATCAAAATCGGCTTTGATCTGATCCTGCATGATTTTGCTGTCGGCAGTAGTGGATTCTGTTTGCGACAGCACGCTCTCAGTTGCGTCAGGTTTGATGTGGGTTTCAGTGTCCGCTGAACCATTAGAGGAGAGAAGTCTATGATCAATAGGCGAGCCATCAAGTGCGAGAGGATCGAAGAGTTCAGCAGGATGAGTGGGATTTGTGTTCGAAGATTCTGGGCCATCGAGATTCGAGTCCTCCTCAACATGACAATTGGGGCGACTATCTTCCGAGTCAATATCCGTCTCAGTCCGGTGGACGATCCTTGCACCGAAAATGTCCTCCTGTGTAATCGACGAATCGTCATAACTGCAGAAAGCATTATCAAAGAAGGATGGCGGGTTCGCGTAATCGAGACTGGAATGATATTCTTCAAAGGCGTTGGCATTCGGGTTGACGTAGCCATCGGGACTGGCATAGAATTCCTGAGGGTCAAGACACTTCCCATTGGTAGGGGTGAATGTTTGTCTAGAGGGGGCCATATCGTTCGCTCTGTGAGCCGTTGAATCAAAGGATATTTGATTAATTAGTATAATCGCTTATTGTTTCTTTGTGCCAGCTATCGGTTGAAATTCTTGAAGCAAGGATAGATCAATATGCACAGAAACCGGCCGGGTGGTGAAGGTAAAGTCCACTACTTGTATCAGTCTAGACAGTTGCTTTGAGTTTATATCGTACAATATTTGGAAGTTTATGTATGAATATTGAAAGTTTCTGGCAACAGATAAAAGCTCAAAGTGTCAGAGAATAAGTAAGTTCTATACCCATTGGCCCTTGCCATTTAGGTATGATTTCAATCACGTATCCTCTGAAGCCTCGATCCCTACCCATGATGATGGCAAGCAGCATGCTGAGTATTTTTTGTTGACTACTTCACTATCTTGGGCAGAGAGCCTTCACGTTGCCAACGCTAGATCATCTAAGTGTTTGGCGGGCTGACTTGAAGAAAAATATACTCTGCAGTACCTAGCTTCCCCAAGCATATGGTGCCCAATTGTTGGGAGGGACTCTATCGATACGATGGTACGCGAAGCTTATTTGAAGCCATTTTGAATATCACGTCGTTTACTGGCTCATTTGAGACGTTGCGGTGATTTTTATGGAAAGTTTAAACCCATTTTATAGAGAAAACCGGCCAAGGAAACTTTTGATAGCAAGTCCCACTTGCCGAAGGTTTTGCATATCAGGTAATATCCTGGAGGTTATTGGAATATAAGGAATTTGGCAAGGCGACTTGAACAATATACTCAAACTAGCCTGTCTTTATTATGCAAATACTGTCTCAGAGCCCGAGACTATTGACCTGCAGTGTTGAGTGAATCAAAGGTTTGGCACGCATACCATCCTTTGCTACTTCATATACGGACCTTTCATTTGATATTCCTGAAAACCACCGACGTACTTAATAGAAATCAAATCAAGATAGATTCTCACTACTGTATACCTCAAAGTCCTAGACAGGTTCACGAGTAAATACTGACAATAGAGCTTGTTCTGGTATTGTCTATGTAGGTTTTTTTTTCAAAGTTCGATATAATCTCTAATGAAAAATGGTCGAGTTATTGCCTTTAGGAAACAAGACTTTTATCTTCCTTATCTTACTGCTGAAACGAAGAGGCTAAGTTAATGTTTTTGTCTGGCGAACCATTGTTGATTGCTTTCTGATCAGTCAAGATATTCATCTCCGAGGAGCAGTCACCTCGATCCTGCGTATTTCGCTGTTGCCAAGATGGAGATAAGATTACGGTCAAGGCCCCCACGCCTACTCGAACGATCTTCAAGGCAAGATCTTGAGACAAGAAAGAGCATTGGCTAAACGAGGGTCGTATAAGGCCAGAGGGCTCCACTGCAACAGAATCCTTCTTCTTCAAACCCTCCACTTTCCACTGCACGAAGACTCCAATACGTCGGTAAACTCCGTTTCTATCATTCTTGGCCTCATAAGATATCGTGTGCTAGTAAGGATTTCCAGCAAAACGATGTGGAGATGCCCAGGATCTTCAGTTTAGCTCTGCACCGGCTGGAGGCGATGGCTTCATGCTGTCCACCGGAAACAACGCGCTTTTGCCTACTAGTTCGCGATGAGGTAAGAGGCGTTACTTGGAGAGCGACCAGCTTCCTTTCAACATCACAATTTTCTGACAAATACCTAGAAAGACTATCTCGTCGGCCTGCAGTAACGCAGAACACACAATGCGACGAGAAATGCGGACAAGGGCTGCTTAAGCGACAGGAATTGCGACGAACCAACATGAGAAACCTTATTTCATACGATCTTATCTTATCTAGATGATCAGTCGCTGGTGGCTGAAAGAGCCGCCAGGGCTGAAGCGCCTCAACATAAACCCACCACGCCTCAGATAGGTATGCAGAACTCTGCTAGTTCGTCGATTTCTTGATCAAAGAATTCGTTTCGGGCCCGGGAGTAAACGGATGGTCAGCAGGATACCTCAACTAGTCTCACGACAATTGCCAAGTGAACTGTTCAAGAATTGATCATACCAGGACTAAACCCTGCATACTTGCAGCTAAACCACACTCGAGAACAACAGATTTGATCAACTACAGGTCATCAAGTTTTTGATTCGTGCTTCGGAGAGATCCATATCAATTCTAGCAACACTTGTCAAGGACCGGACTATGAGAGTTCACCCGACGGCATCGGCCATGAACTGATTATGCTGGGATCCTTTGTACCGGCTTGGATTAGGCGATGGGGCTCTCCACTAAATCCTCCTTTATCGGCTTATCTGATGATCAGATAAAGGCAACTTGGGTGAGCATCCCTGAATCGCAAAAGAGCCTCTGCAGCGGCCAGGGCTCGGTATTAGACCAGTTGCGGAAGTGATCTTCTACCAACATGAATCCTTCAAGCGTCTCCCAATGAGAACAAAGCATTATTCCCTGGCACTAGAGTTCTCTCCGATGCTCAAGGGTTCTCATCCGTCTTACCGCAGAAACTCCACTCAGAATCATCCACTGCAATACAGGAACCATGAATCCACGACCCTTCTTGGCCATTCTCTACGCACTTTTTCTTTGTAAAAGAGCTTGGCATTAGTCCGACTTCCGGAACAAGGCATTGGTAGCTCTACCGAACATGTCTGGTGTAAGACTAATCCCTACAGGACCCAGAAGATGGACAATCCATCCCACTGTCTTGCCACTCATGGAGGAAGAGACGAGACGGGATGTCGCGAATATTTCTGGAGAATGTAACGCTGTCTATAAATCCGCGGCCTTAATCACGTTTCTGTGTTGCATTTATGTTCCTTCATGCCACTGCCTTAAGTACGAAGGGCCTCAGCCAAGTGTAACCCACTCGTGGCACTTTTTGACCTTCTTTACAACTCTACTCCCTGCTCGCTGACCATCATTGGAGCTCGAAGATCTCGTCAAGAAAACATGGCCGCGTCCACTAGCCCAGCCCAAGTCCAGGGCGACTTCGAGAAGCAGATACAGCCTGAGAACCATGCCATCAATGATTTCCCCGACAAGGAAAAGGAGCATGATTCCGATGATGGCTCTGAGATCAAACAGGATGGTGTCAAGCGTGTCGAAGCCATCACCAAAGTCTGGTCTCCTGGTATGATGTGGGCTGTCTTCATCTTGTATGCTCTCTAATGCTCCTGTTTATGAGCCACGGAGAACCAGCTAACATCAATACAGCCTCTACTTGGTCAACTTCGTCGATACTCTCCTTCAGGCTGTTCACTCCAGTTTGGTGCCATATGTCACTTCTTCGTTCAGCCAGCACGGCCTGCTTGCCATAACCAGTGTCTTCGGATCCATCATTGCGGGTGTTAGCAAGCTCGCCATCGCCAAGATCATCGATATACGCGGCCGAAACGAGGGGTTCCTGCTGATGATTCTGATAATTATCATCGGGATGATTATGAAGGCCTGCTGCAAGAATGTTGAGACTTATGCTGCTGGTCATACTTTTTACTGGGTTGGTCACGTTGGTCTGAGCTACATTATCGATGTCGTTCTCTCAGATATGACTTCTCTCCGCAACCGTATGATCATGTTCGGCCTTTACATGAGCCCCCGACTTGCTTCCACTTTCGGTGGCCCTAAGATTGCCGAGTTGTTCTTCAAGCACTCGACCTATCGTTGGGCTTTCGGATCTTTTTGTATTATTCTTGTCTTCTTCTCTATCCCCGTGTCTGCCATTTTCATGTACCATGAAATCAAGGCCAAGAAGCTCGGATACCTGCCAGAGAAGAGTAAGCGCAGTATCTGGGACTCAACCAAGTACTACTTTGTCGAATTCGACATTGTTGGCATGATCCTCACCATTGCTGGCTTCTCTCTTATCCTGACCCCTCTCAACATTGCCACTCGCGCTCCCAACGGCTGGAAGACTGACTATATCATCGCAATGCTTGTCGTCGGCGTTGTTTGCCTTGCTGGATTTGCTGCCTGGGAGAAGTGGTATGCTAAGGTACCCTACGTGCCTTTCAAGTTCCTCAAAGACCGAACCATCCTAGGTGCTTGCCTTCTCAGCGCTTTTCTCAACATGTCCATCTTTGCCTGGGACACTTATTACAACTCATACCTCCAGGTCGTCCATGGTCTCAGCATCGCCACCGCTGGATACACTCTGAACGCATTTTCTGTGACCTCAACTATCCTGGCGCCCTTCATCGGACTGTAAGTTGCGCCACTGTCAGCCAATCTGATCATTCTGCTAACATGGTATACAGTTTCCTCCGCTGGTATGGAAGATACTACTGGCCTGCAGTCTTCGGCATCCCCTGGTGTGTCCTCGGTACTGCACTTCTCATTCACTTCCGACAGCCCGGAAACGACATCGGTTACCTTGTCATGTGCCAGGTCTTCCATGGTGTGTGCGGTGGTATCTGGGCCATGACCGGGCCTCTTGCCATCATGACTCAGGTTACCCACCAGGAAATTGCTGTTGTGCTTGCACTTTACTCTATGTTCGGGTCCATCGGCCAGGCCATCGGTTTCGGCATCTCTGGTGCCCTGTGGACTAACGATCTACCCAGAGAGATGTACAACGCTCTCCCCCAGGATGCCAAGAACCAAACCGCTGCCCTCTACGGTGACATGAAGCTGCAGATGGCCGACCCCATTGGCACTCCTATCCGAGATGCCGTTGTTCACGCCTACGGAGTCGTACAGCGCGAGATGGTTATTGCCGGATGCTCTTTCTTGCCTTTGATCTGTATCTGTGTCATTGTCTGGCGTAACAAGCCGATCGACAGACAGCAGACCAAGGGTAATGTCTTTTAGATTGTGCTAGGAGCATCAAACAAGTTGAAGGAGGTTTTGCAGTGTCAGTGGGAGGACCTACAAACAAGAACTAAAAGTGATTCACCTGAGATACCATCTCTCGTTTACAAAATTTAGACTATACGGTTTATCCCTTATCATGATTCAGTTGTCTATGAAGTTGTTTGTGAGACTAGCTCATGACCTTTTGGCCCAGGAAACATGAGATTTCATAATAAGGAAGCCCACAAACGGAATCTGATCAACTGTTGGATGACTCCAACGAGTATTTGGATCGCAGAATACCTCATGTCGATTATTAATCTGGTTCTCGGCGCTATTCTCTCAACAACTTGATATCGAAGTAAGCTAATGTTGTGCATCTGTAGCAAAGCGATCTACGAGCGTATGATACCGGCATGTCTCAAATTCCTGCTTATGCATTGATTAGACGGGTATCGACATTGATTCATGCCGATACGCATGTTATTCAGGATACCCGCATCAACACCTCACCCTGTGAGTTTGCCATCGTATCTGCCGTCCCTGTTTGCTACGCTCATAGGCTCACATGCCTTTTGTGTAACATCCAAATCAATAGCGCGACTGAAACAATTCTAGGATAGGTGTGTCCCTGGCCTCTTTTTGCTAATCTACAAACATTCTGGGAAACTACTCATGCTCTATAGCTGATTCAGTCTGCAATCACCCGTGCTCACAGGATCAATGACTGCTTCACCTTGTGGGACGCATTGCGTAAGATGCGAGAGATGCAGCAGGCTGAAAGAGTTGGTGGTTGTGATTGATTGGAGACCAAAGTCGAAACGGCTTTACGCATTAAGACAACGGGTAGCCGCATGAGAATCACCGAGCGGGACTTCGAGTCTTGAGATATATGGATAAGCTGGCTAATATCTCATCCGTCACTGTCCCTAGCTTCATGTATTATTGTCCGAAATGGATGACAGGCATCATCATCTGCGTTTACTATTGTGAGCACAGAAGGGACTGAACAATAGTTACATCTGAAAGTTCGCGGATATGCGGTATGGCAGCCCGATGAATGCGTAAGAAGGCAGATTCAGAGCTATCTTCACAGCAAAGAGACATGGTGTTCTCGTCTCATGATGCATCGCATTACAACCCCTTCTCACTGATTCACTAAGCAATCAGACAAAAGTGAGAGCGTATTATCCCAACCCGACCATACTATCCTGAATAGGATACACATGCAGTAGCGTGCGTGAGCACCAGATGTCCCCTGAGCGCTCGATTTCCAGATGAATCACCGACGATATAACTTCAACCCTGATCCCAGAGCATCCCAGTGTAACCAGTGACCATACTTTGCGGTCTGGCAATGAGCCAACAAACAGAGTATGAAGCAGTCTGCTTTACCACTAGAGTCATAAGAGGTCAGGCTGGAGTTTCATTAGTAGAGTTTGCATCATCTGCAATACAAACGGATAAGACAGCCTCTTGTTCTCTCGGACTATAAATGCTAGGCATTCTCCCCTTGGATATGATCACCAAGAACTTGTTAAGGACTTTAGTCTACGCAGAGAACACTTTCATCGTGAAGTTTTGAGACAACGGTTTATCATCTGGAAACACTCTTCACATACTCTGGCATCAGTCTTCACAGAATCTGCCTATCATCATGTCTGATCAATCAAAGAAGGCCAATAAGGCAAAGAAGGGGTCTGGAAAGAAAGAAGAAGCCACTCGACCGTTGGATGGTGAGGCTTCTGGATCTGGTGGAAATTCATCTACGCAGAATCATTCGGCAAGCACTTACACGCCGACCACATCCGGTGGAGGAGGCAACACTCGAGAAACATCAGGTCAATCAGTTATGCTAAAGCGTCACTTGGAGGAACCACCCCGTGCAGGCTACTTCAACGATGCTGCTGTTGCGGCAGCGGGAGGACGACCCGAGGTCCCAAGAGGAGGACAAAGGGCGGAGGCTGAGTTGGAGATTTCTGATGATGAAGAGGAGGAAGATCAGCCAACTGACAAGGGGAAAAACAAAAACGTCTAGAAGTGATCTACACAACGGCCACAGACTACATATGCAAAAAAGGCTCGATGAAGCCAGGTTGGAGAACACGATCAACTGAAGTCTGGGGCTTTTGGTAGTGACGATTAGCGTCTCATGGTGCCATATTTTACTCTGGGTCAAATGTCAGAGGAAGATGGAGACATTTGAGATAGGGATTGAATGTTGAGGATATCAGAATGTATGTGGACCAAGATATTAATCCGAGACAATTGTTTTACATTGTTCATCCACTTTGATATGTTACAGGTTAGAGACCCTCCTTTGACAGGGAGGAACTGTCACGTAAAATTCCAGGCTCTTGACACGCTAGATGAACGTGTTGAGCAGTTTGTTATGTTTCTAGATGCTCTGATGGAAGTAATGATGAGCTACACATGACTTGGGTGAAATTATAGGTAAATAAATGCACGTCACGGGATGGTTCATTGTAAGTCGGGAATGGTCAGGAATAGAAATATTAGGTTTAGAGATGACATTAATATTTATTTTATAGCAATAAATATGATAAAATTGTCAATTCTAGCGGTGAATCAAAACACAATATTCTCAACATGAATGGCATGCCCAGAAA
>JAAOAS010000318.1:0-21929 GCA_013396035.1 Fusarium pseudocircinatum
AACCCCTCCTCCACCTCCTGTCACCCCTCCCTCACCGATTAGAAAAACCCCCACCAAAAAAATGCTATGAGCTGGTTTGATTGGGATTGGTTTGGTTGGTATGGCTGTGATGAGCAACAACAAACCGCTCTCTGTTGCTGGGCTGGCCTGGGCTGGGCAACGTTGAGGCATATTTCACCCACTCATTGATTGAGTGACTTTTCCTAGCACTGGCTGGCACTGCTATTGTCCAACTGCCCGGCGCTCAGCTCTATCATGGCACTGCCCGTTGAAGCGCCGGCCGTTCCATCGGTCTAACCTTCCACTCCCAATCAGCTACCTTATATAATTTCTTTCACCTCTGCATCTCCCCGCTCCCCTCATCTCCCTCTTCTTCTCCCTCTTCCTCTTCATCCTTCACACCTATTCCCTAAAGGTATATCAATTAACCCAACGACCCTTAGAAGACATATCACCCGTCAACATGGCTGTCAAGAAGGTCTTCGCCCGCTCCGTCTACGACTCCCGTGGAAACCCTACCGTCGAGGTTGACGTCGTCACCGAGACTGGCCTCCACCGTGCCATCGTTCCCTCCGGTGCCTCTACCGGTTCGTCCCGAACCCCTTCGCCTACTGTCCGTATGCACTCGCTAAGTTCATGATAATCCAGGTCAGCACGAGGCTTGCGAGCTCCGAGATGGTGACAAGTCCAAGTGGGGTGGCAAGGGTGTCACCAAGGCCGTCGAGAACGTGAACACCGTCATTGCTCCCGCTCTTATCGAGAAGAACCTCGATGTCAAGGACCAGTCCGCTGTCGATGCTTTCCTTAACGAGCTCGATGGTACTCCCAACAAGACCAAGCTTGGTGCCAATGCTATCCTTGGTGTATCTCTGGCCGTCGCCAAGGCTGGTGCTGCTGAGAAGGTGAGCTTCAAACAAATGAGTTTTATACTATGAATTTCTCAGTTAACCACTTACTGCAGGGCGTTCCTCTGTACGCTCACGTTTCCGACCTCGCCGGAACCAAGAAGCCTTACGTCCTCCCCGTTCCCTTCATGAACGTTCTCAACGGTGGCTCCCACGCCGGCGGTCGTCTCGCCTTCCAAGAGTTCATGATCGTTCCTACGTACGTATCTCGATACGCTCCTCTCAAGCTTCTTTATTTTTCTAACGCGGTTACAGTGAGGCGCCCACCTTCACCGAGGCCATGCGCCAGGGTGCTGAGGTCTACCAGGCCCTGAAGGGTTTGGCCAAGAAGCGATATGGCCAATCTGCTGGCAACGTTGGTGATGAGGGTGGCGTTGCTCCCGATATCCAGACTGCCGAAGAGGCCCTTGAGCTTATCACCGATGCTATTGAGCAGGTTGGCTACACCGGCAAGATCAAGATCGCCATGGATGTCGCCTCCAGCGAGTTCTACAAGGTCGAGGAGAAGAAGTACGATCTTGACTTCAAGAACCCCGAGTCAGACCCCACCAAGTGGATTACATACGAGGAGCTTGCCAACCTGTACTCAGAGCTCTGCAAGAAGTATCCTATCGTTTCCATTGAGGACCCCTTCGCTGAGGACGACTGGGAGGCTTGGAGCTACTTCTCCAAGACCCAGGACATCCAAATTGTTGGTGATGACTTGACTGTCACCAACCCTCTGCGTATCAAGAAGGCCATCGAGCTCAAGTCCTGCAACGCCCTTCTTCTCAAGGTCAACCAGATTGGTACTCTGACCGAGTCCATCCAGGCTGCCAAGGACTCCTACGCTGATGGCTGGGGTGTCATGGTCTCTCACCGATCCGGTGAGACTGAGGATGTCACCATTGCTGACATTGCTGTTGGTCTCCGTGCCGGCGAGATCAAGACCGGTGCCCCTGCCCGATCTGAGCGTCTCGCCAAGCTCAACCAGATTCTCCGAATTGAGGAGGAGCTTGGTGACCAGGCTATTTACCCTGGTGCTAACTTCCGCAAGTCTGTTAACCTGTAAATGGGAATAGACTGAAGCGTGGAACAAAAGCCTTGTGATGATAATGATGCCTTTGGGTCCTCAGCCGGGAGCGCGTGAGACCATATACCAGAACGGCAAATTGAAAGTAATAGAGGCAAAAACAGTAAAAGCAAACTGATCAATTAATGAACCTTTGGTTGAAGTTCAACAAACTCATTTCCCCTCATGCTTTGTGTATGTCCTGTAATGGAGAATGACTCAATATTTCGACAGATTAGGCCCACTCATCTGCGTGATCTACGAGCAAAGTTAATTAATTAACTACACAAATTAGGAAAATTGCCTCTTTAACAGTTCACTGTTTCATCGATTCTACAGACATTGTTAACTGATACGATAAGTTAGACCTTTCCGTTCCGATGTGGCTTGTATGTGGCTGTTTCTACAGCAACAAGTCTAGGCGCATAATGCATTATTATCAACAATAATAATATGCGACCATCCCACTTAAATGCTTAGCCTTTTAACAACCACACCCCTAACTTCCCTGAGAGTGTTTTACACGAAGCAAACGCCTCGCTAGAGGAGATACTCACTCACCATGTCAGCTTCAGGAGATCTGATTGACTTTGACTTGATCGAAGGACAAAAAGAAAATATCCAGTCTTTACCTGGTGGTCGTTCAGCTAAGAAGCTAGCTGAGCTCTACTCCCCATCACCACTCCATAAACTGTCTACGCCGACCCCTTCGGACACGCGCAATGTCAACGACTGCATTCGCGCCGAATTCGAACAGGAAGTTGAAAATATCGCCGAGTCAGACGATCCCCTTGACGTTTTTGAACGTTATGTTCGATGGACCCTAGACGCCTACCCCTCAGCGCAAGCAACACCACAATCACAACTGCATACCCTTCTCGAGCGTGCAACCAAAACCTTCATTGGTTCAGCACAATACAAAAACGACCCTCGATATCTCAAACTCTGGGTTCACTACATCCACTTCTTCTCCGACACACCCCGCGAGACGTACATGTTCTTATCGAGACATGGGATAGGAGAGTCGCTCGCATTATTTTACGAGGAATATGCTGCTTGGCTTGAGGGAGCGAATAGATGGGCACAAGCCGAAGAAGTGTACAAGCTGGGTATTGATCGCGAGGCTCGACCTGTTCAGCGACTTATTCGCAAGTTCAAGGAGTTTGAGCAGCGGGTCGCCCAGCAGCCCGATGTCATGAACGAACCCTCATCGCCAGCATTGCCTACTATGCGGCCAGCTCTTGCTGCTAAAGTTGATCCCTTTGCTGCTGCGCGAGCAGCAGATCCTCAGACAGCAAGACCTTCAAGTGGTGGAGCTGGCAAGCCCTCCAAGTCCAAGCTGGCCATCTTCTCTGACGCTGATGCCCAACCTTCTGCCATGTCATCAATGAGTGCGGGCTCAAAAGGGTGGGATAGTATCGGTTCATTGGCAGATCGAAGGAAGGAGAATGCGGTGGAAGCCAAACCCTGGGCGGGTGAGACACTGCCAGCTGGTGGCAAGAAGAGTACGGCTCCTAAGATGTCAGTGTTTCGGGATCCAGTAAGTTGATACTCTTCCTCCCAGCTTGCCCACATGTTGATGATCATAGGACTAATGTATGGTTATGATTTTTTTATTGTTCAATAGTCTCTTTCGCAAATACAGAATATCGTGGTTGTTCCATCGAAGCATCAAATTTCTGTTCATCCGCAAACTGGAAAAAAAGAGCGTGTTTTTGTTGACCTTGCTGCTATCTACCCAACTCCGGAAGAGATTGGCACAGAGCTTAGTTTCGAGGAGATTATGGCTGCTGGCCGAGGCTGGCTCGATCACTGTTGGGAAGATGAAACATTTGACAAGAACCTCGTTCCTGAGCCTGTCGTGCCCCTCGAGATCGAGGAAATCAGCAAAGGAGCAGGGGAGAGGCTGCTGATCCATCAAGATCCAGTCGACAGACGCCCTGTCCATCAAGACCCTGTAGGCAAGTTGGCCATTCACAAAGACACAGCTGAGAAGTTGGTTATTCATCAGGATTCTTCCACCAAGCTGGCAGTTCACAAGGACATTGTGCAGTATGACGAGAATGGCAAGGCTGTCGAGCAACATCGGGGGTCACGAGGTGGTAAGAAGAAGAAAATGATGGAGGTCAACGAGACCCAGATCAGTGAGTCGCTATGTTCTCAGAATCGCACAATCATCTGACCGTTTAATAGTCAAAGCAAAGCTTGACTCGCCTTCCAGACCAAAGCTCAAGAAGAAGAACACCTCTGAGCCTACCATGACACTTCATACTAAGGCTGCCACTGATGATATTTATGATATTTTCAATGCACCCCTGAAACCTGCTGGGCAGGAGGAAGAGGATGAAGAGAGTGCAGATGATGACGATTATGAGAGTGATGATAATTATACTACTGATGCAGAAAGCACAGGCACCACAAGGCATATAGAGCACAGCGAGGCCGGTGACGACGAGAACGATGAGACGTCTGATGTTAAGAGTGTTAGTGAATGGTCCGACTTTTCAACTCGAAGACACATTCCTCATATTGATGGACAAGATGATGGTGACGAACGCACCGAGCGAAATGAGACACAAGGATCTGATTTGATCGATACAGGTGCCTCAGGACCTGATCATGAGTCATCTGAAGCTTTCGACAACGCTGATCAACAAATGGGAACCGGAGAAGAGCAAAGTAACGACACCGAGGAGCTTGAAACTCCAGTATTTGAAGATTTCCCTCCTACAGCTCGTACAACATTTGTTCCTATCCCACCTGAAGACTACGAGCCCCCAACTCGGCCATTTAGGGATCCGGCCGAGGTGGCCAACAACCGACTGCCCTTTATGACTCCCATCACCGAGAGGACTGAAGTGTCTCTGGATGTGACTATGGAGCGCCGAGGATACAAGACACCTTCTAAGAAGGATAATTCTCCAACTATTAACGAAGAGGACGAGGGGAGTTCGGATTCAGAACCTCTAAGCAGTCCTCTCCGAGAGATAGTCCATGATCCTATTCCACCCCCCAAGATGTCCGCGCCTCTTGCTCCAAAGTCCATTGGGCCTTTGGGCAAAGCAATCCCTCCTAAACCTCTTGCTCCAAAGGGCCCCATTATCAAGGATGCTCAGTGTAACCCTGTGGATGAATCAGTTCGTTCTGAGATCATCTCTAGGATGCTACCCCCATTGAGCTCGTATTCAGGCTTCTATGACCATCGACATGAGAATTATGAACGAGGGGCTGAGATCCGCAAGTTTGCCAAGGCCCTGGCCAAGGCAAACAAGTCAGGCGATAACAAAACGGGACCTGTTGCTGCTTCTGTAGTGATTGAGCTCCCTGGCACTCCTTCAGCCTACACAATCAAGAAGGAACTTGGAGCTGGAGCATTCGCACCTGTTTACCTTGTTGAGAACTCGGCTCCAGAAGCTGATGAGAACGATGAGAACGCAATACCTATCATGGACAAGGGCGCTTTCGCAGTTAGACATCGCAGTGACATCGAGGCTTTAAAAATGGAGAACCCACCTACACCATGGGAGTTCCATATGATGCGTCTGGCTCACACTCGCTTGGGCCCTCAGCATCGTGCTTCAGCCTCCTTGTCTTACGCGCATGAGATGCACCTCTTCCAAGATGAAGCGTTTCTTTTCTTGCCTTACCATCCCCATGGCACCCTTTTAGATGTTGTCAACTTCTTCCGGGCTGAACCTTCTGCCGTCATGGATGAGCAACTGGCAATGTTTTTCACTATCGAGCTTCTGCGAACCGTCGAAGCTCTTCACTCCAAGGGTATTCTGCACGGAGATCTCAAAGCCGACAATTGCCTGCTACGTTTGGACGCACTGTCTGATGACGAGTCCCTGACAGCTCAGTGGAAGGCTGATGGGAGTGGTGGGTGGTCGTCGCGTGGAGTTGTGCTTATTGATTTTGGTCGCGGTATTGACATGCGCGCCTTTGTCCCCGAAGTTGAGTTCATTGCCGACTGGAAAACCAGCGCTCAAGACTGCGCTGAGATGCGAGAGGGCCGCCCATGGACGTGGCAGATTGACTACCACGGCCTCGCTGGCACAATCCACACGCTCCTCTTTGGCAAGTACATCGAGACTGTACGGTGTGACCAAGGTGGACTCGGCAAGTCTGGTCGACGTTACAAGATCCGTGAGAGCCTCAAGCGATACTGGCAGACTGAACTCTGGTCTGACTGTTTCGAGCTTCTACTAAACCCCGGGGCTGCTGCAGCCGCTGGGGGCGAGGATGGTGGCAAGATGCCTGTGCTTAAGTCGATGAGGAATGTCAGGGAGAGGATGGAAACCTGGTTGGGGGCCAACTGTGAGAGAGGTGTTGGACTGAAGAGTGTCATGGCCAGGCTTGAAGCTACCTTTGGCAAGAATCGCAAGTAGAAGTGACTAATGGGTGGTGTTATCGTTCTTCGAGGCCTGGCGTTGGATATCGGTGGAGGGGGCGTTGGTTGACTGAGTATTTTCTGCATGTGGTGGTCCTTGCTCTTTGCAAGATAAATGGTCGTGAGCAGTTATACCCCTTTGGAGAGTATCATAGATCTAGATGAGCCTGGCGATGGAAATACTGATCGGTTTATGTCTGCGTTCATGAGGAGGAGTTGCTCGTCATTGACGTTGAGTGACCGCTATAGCTAACTTAACCAGGAAACCTAATTATATCAAGCAAGCTTCAGGCCAGATAACGGCGATAACCACCATAGCCCTGTGAAGTATAAAAGAGACGACCGTATGATATTACATTGCACCCAACTGTCCGCTCCAAATCCATTCCACCAGCCGCAACTCGCTACACACACCACAGTAACCAATTGAAGACATCTACTAGCTCTCGTCATCAGAATCATCCTTCTTCTTCCGTTTCCCCGCCTTCTTGGTCCCTTCCTTAGCATCCTTGGCCATTTTACGATCAACCTGATCCTGTATCTTGTTCCTTTCTGACTCTCCCTGGGCCTGCAACTCTATTTCGAGGTCCTTGAACTCCTCAGTCTCCGCATCCATGCCCACAAGTCGCTCCAAGAGCTTGATCTCATTGGCCCAGACCTTCTTGTCCTCGACAGATTTGCCGTCAGCACCCAGCCGATCAATGGGCGTCTCCAGTACCATAGGCATACCCGCGAAAGGGGCATGGTTCATGATGCAGTGAAAGGCGCGGAGGCCGAGAAATCCCGTGCCGATGTTGGCGTGGAGATCTCTATTGGAATTGAAGGGGGCTTTGCTGTCGTTCACTAAAAGATGTCAGCTGCTGCAGAAAGGAAGGATATAGATCGAATACTTGCAGTGGAAGGCCTTGAGATATCTGTGACCAACAATGTCGTTGAAAGAGTCCACAGTCTTACCGAATGCCTCTGGTGTTCTTAGGTCATATCCAGCTGCAAAGGCATGGCAGGTGTCAATGCAAACACCAACTCTAGATTTATCCTCAACCAGGGCAATGATGTCCCTCAAATCCTCCCAGGTTGATCCAATGACATTTCCACTGCCTGCCATGTTTTCCAGGACTGTAATCACCGTCTTGGTAGCCCTGTGTGACTTGTTAAGCTGCGCGGCAATACGTGCAATGGCTGCTGGCCGAGCATCTCCGCCGGTTGATCCAGGATGAAAGTTGTACAGGCGGATCCCCAGCTGCTCGCAACGTTCTAGGTCATCCAGAAAGGATTTATATGCTTGGTCCGCCTTCTCCTCATCAGCCTGCGCTAGATTGACGAGATATGAGCCATGGGGAAGGGCATGTTCGCCTGCGCTATAACTGTGTTCTTTGCACATTGAGATGAATTGATTCTTGGCTTCATGGTCAAGAGGCGGGTTCGTCCATTTTCTCTGTGACTTGAGGAAAAGTGCAAAAGCGTTTGCGCCGATGTGGACAGCGTTTGTGACGGAATTCTGTACTCCTAGAGGGAAACGTTTAGCCTAGGTAGATACAACCAAGGAAATAAAGTATAAGGCTAACCTCCTGCGGCACTGACGTGAGCGCCAATGTTCATGGTAGGTTGAAGTGATGATACGTCCGTTCTATCTGCCAAGGGTTTCGCATCTTCGTCCTTTGCCTTTGTTTTGCGCTTCTTGGTCGTCTTTGCCGTTGGAGCTCGGGAGGCTATCTCAGGTTCGGGCGAGGCTTTCCGCTTCGTTACTGTCTTTACAGATGCAGCCTTTGCAATTGCGGTCTTTGTAACTGCACCCTTGGTTTTCTGAATGACCTTAGTCGCGGCCGCTACAGCCTTAGTCACCTGGGGCATCTCGTGGTCGTCAGGGTCCTCGTTGTAGCTAACTGCCTGCTTTTTGCGTAGAGAAGTACGAGCCATCGCCGATGAAATTGAATCCCAAGCAGAAGAGCCGGCGTGTCAATTGCGCCGGAAAGGTTTTAGGAGTCTTGATAGGTACTGGGTAGCTAGTTTGGTGGATGAATTAGAGTGGATGTCAATTGTTAGGAGCTACACTGTATGACGCGATCCACGCGCTCAGTCCTTCACTTCCATGCGCGCAGTCACGTGCCTGTGTGACAGACATGCAGAACCTCGCATGGAAAGAAACAATAATACGCGGTACATGCATGCAATCAGTGAGTGGGAGGAAGTTTGCTGGATACGATAGACGCTTCGAGATTAAGACCAAAAATTACATATATGCGGACCACCCTTGATACAATCAAAATACTAAATCCCAAGCAATTCAGTCTGTCTGTAGCTTGAGAACAACTACGATAGTTGTCAATCTAACAACCAATATAAGAGCACC
Organism: Fusarium pseudocircinatum; assembly: GCA_013396035.1. Classification (NCBI taxonomy): domain Eukaryota; kingdom Fungi; phylum Ascomycota; class Sordariomycetes; order Hypocreales; family Nectriaceae; genus Fusarium; species Fusarium pseudocircinatum. The sequence goes on from JAAOAS010000318.1 coordinate 8,697, forward strand.
CCAAGCATTTTGCAGCAAATTAGAGAAAATCTAGGCGAAGATTTCCAACTCAGCCTTGCGATCGGCAGCAAACTGATCCTTGTATGCATCCCACAGCTTCTCAATTTCCTGAACATAACGTTCATGCAGCTCATCAATATCCTGTTGGCCTGGTTGAGGTCCATGAGCCTTGTCAACTCGGATCGGCCGTCCGATAACAATGTTAACGGGCCGACGATAAGGCATGAGACCAACATCATAGTTCAGCACACCACGGCCGTGGAGAGCTGGCACGGTAAACTTGAAAACCTTGAGAAATATCATCTGGATTCGGTGTACAAGGGGGTGTGTCTTAGGGCTCAGCTGGTCATAGAGATCGTTCTCCCCAAATCCAATAACAGGAACTAGATCGGCTCCGGTACGAAGGGCCATCTTGACAAACCCTTTTCGGCTCTTGAGGATCAACCTAAGGCTTCCTGGTTGGGCCTCGAGCGATTCGCGGGCACCACCAACAACAATAGTAACAGCGCGGCCTCGGCCATCATTGCTAGGACCGCCCTTTGAAAGAAGATTCCATATCGATTCCTTAGAGACTGACTGGAGTCCGTGAAGCATGATGTAATCGCGGTAGAAGGGGAGACGGAAGTTGGAGTCGAGGGTGAGGAGTGTGTTGGTGATTCCAGGGAACAGTTCGCGAAACCCAAGAGCATTGGTGCCAAAGGCGGCGAAGGCTCCATGGGAAATGATGCCATGTGGATGGTACCCGAGGATGTATTTCCTATCGGTCGGTAGTTCGTGCGTCTTGTGCAGCTTCATGGGGAAGTATCCAGTGAAGAGCTTCCAGAGCTTGAGGCTTCGTACCCATTCTGAGCGATACGTCAGGTTGCCGTTGGTTCCTGCAGTTGAAAGAGCAAGATGGATCAGATAAATTATAATTATAGGCCAAGCGAGCGGATTGGCGCAGATCAACCAAAAGGCTGACACAAATGTGGCAATAGACATGCAGTGAAACAAGACTGCTGCAGTCTGTAGCCGTCGCCTCATGGGCACTCGCAATGGCGCGAAACGAATGCCTCCCGCGCGCCAGCTCCCCGTCTTGATACTTTTAGGATGAGCGGTAATGGGGAGATCGGGATAGGACCATTGATCATGTCTGCTGGTGTTATCCACGTCTCTGTCAGCGACAACATCCGCGTAGGTCTTTTCACCGTTGTTTGGATCTTCTTCTTTGCCGTCTCTCTCGTCCACTTCAGTTGCTGCTGCTTCATAGCTCTTTCCAGTATCGTTTCGAGTCCCACTTGGGGCTCCTCCATTCAGCTTGCCATCGGGCGCACCGTCTGTAGAAAGCATCAAATCGTCAAAGTCGGCGTTGCTGGTAGAGATGCTCGACTCGAAATCACGATCAGGCAGCTGTGGGCGCTCCGAGTCTCTCTGCCAACAGTGATTAATACAGTTTCTTTGATGATTTGAAGCCGGAGGGCTTAATACATACAGCTTCGACAGTGTCTCCATTCTGCAACTGGGACGGCTCGGCCGGATGCTCGTTTTCTGGATTAGGAATTGTTGTCACTTTTTCAATTGTATTAGAAGGATGGGCCCCTTTGAAGAAAGTTAGTAAGTCTCTGGGAAAATCGTACTCAATATATCAGCAATCAAACTATCAAGTCACCATTTGCTTGCTTCACGACGCAAAGAAGTATGAAGGGCCCAAAGCAGGCACAAATCAACGGCACATAAATGAATGGGCTTACCGTTGATGAGGGGAACATCACTGTCAACCACAGTGTTCGACATGATACACAGCGCAGCTCAAATGGTGCTGCTTCGTGATAAGGCAGGCTCCTTGAGCGGAGGGATATCTGGGGGGTCTTGGGGATGTCGGGAATTGCACGAGAAACTGCTGATCACAAGCACAGTCACATCAGAAATTGATATAAGAAGAAGGGTGTATATTGGCAATGCCGCGAGAGAGAGAGGAAATGGAAATTTTTAATCGGCTACTATGACACGGGCATTAGCCGCCATGATATCGCCTTACGGAGAGGGTGGAACCGCTTTCGTGTTTGTGTTATGCAAAAAGCTAAGTACCAGTGATGACGTCGCACCAACCATAGGTCATGTCTGACACGTGAAATCAGAAGCTTCGATCTTGATCTGGCCAGGGGGAGCGAACTTTGTCCATGTCTCCACTTGCCGGCCCTTTACACAAGTTTAGTAGACAGTCCCTGCCCGTACGAAGGTAACTCAATGCGAGGTTTGATAGGTAGATGAGGTCCTTACGTATGGATTTCTTTTCAGCATAGGTACCTAGGTAGGTAGGTAATTCAATGTGCACTTGACTTGAGCCTTGCTTTTAGATTGTAACTAGGTACCGAGTGCTTTGTGAGCATCGTCGTAAATTATCAATGACTTTAATCCGTATGCCTACGGAGTACGGAGTACATGTGTTGTAAATATCTGCCGTCAACTGTGCTGTGTCTCAGAGTCCCCAATTAATTATTCCCCAGTCAGCACCTGCTACCCGGCAGGAACCATCAAATTCCATATGAGCCTCGGCTAGCCACAGATTATAAGATACATCCTCAACATACAGCAGACGATGACAGAACTTAAATCACTTGCCAGGTTCACTCTAGTAAGAGCTTGTGGCCCTCGACGAGTTAGACTTTCTATATACAAAGCTTCCACTCTGCACAATACAACTCTTTCACACCTGTACTAGCACATGGATCCTTGCTGCCACGAGGCACAGTATCTGGACAAAACAACAATATATGTTACATGAAATAATGATGGGATAATCATGACTAGACCGTGCCCCGTTCTTTTAGCGTGGAGGTCCCTACCTTCCACAGAAATAGAAAAGGAAAAACAAAAAAAGCATGTCCCAATGTCCCATAAACGCCTCCCTAAGCACCGTGCCAAATACTTCTCAAGGTTAAAAAACGAAGGTCGTCTCTGTGTGCTTTGGTATATAGTACGTAACGCAGTACGGAAGCACTCATGAATGAGTGTAATGCAGGCTGTGTTATACTTTGGCGACAGCCGCCGCGGCGGCATCGCGTGTTTCCATCTGTTGTTTCAAGTCCGCAACGACATGGTCCAAAGTCGAAACCTTATCTGTAAGCGCCTTGACTTTCTCCTCTAGCGCCTGAACATACGCCCACACACTCGGATCACTCTGGGCAAACATGTTTCCACTGTCGTTGATAGACTGCGCGCCACTGCCGCTCCGGGTGTGAGAGAAGCCGGTTGACCCAGGCGCCGCGAACTCAGGATGCGACAAACCGGGAAGCTTGGGCCGGGGCTGCGAATTATGCGGTGACTGTAAATCCGATGCTCGACGTCCAAACTGCGCCTGCTGCAGCTGCTGGGTCAAACTAGGAGAGCGCTGGCGCGCCAAATTATTGGAGTCATGTCCTTGCACCCCAGGGCTCAAGGGTTTTGGAGACTCTGTAATACCAGTCTGGGAATACATGTTCGCATTGGCGGCCGCAACGGATGCGATTCCCGCGGTAGAATTGTGTCCCGCAATGTTGTTGACGACAGGCTGGGAAGGGTTGGAATTTGCCTGGTTTTGGTTGACATTGGGGGGATAAAGTCCCCCAGTCCCTGGTCGAGCACCAGGTGGTGGATATGTCCGAGCATGGGTGTTGTAGCCATCAACTTGTGCTCCTGCAACATGCTGGGCGGTGATGCTTGGTAAACTTTGACGTCTCAATTCATCTTCCTCAGGGTTATCGTACGCAAGTCCAGACATGGCCGATTCATCAGCTTCGCCAAGACTGGTCTCAATATCGTTGTCATCAACGAAACTACCCATGCTGGATCGCCGCCCAGCACAGCCACCAGCACCCTTAGAGTGACGAGCGAGCGCATCGCCACGAGCGAATTTCCGGTCACACTTGGGACAAACGTGGGGCTTCTCACCAGTGTGCAGTTTACCGTGACGCTTAAGGTCGTGCAGACGACGGAAACGCATCTGGCATTCCGTGCAAACGTATGGTTTCTCTTGGCTATGCGTCAACAAATGACTCTTGAGGTTGTGGTGGCGTGTAAATTCAGTATTGCAGTAAGGACATTTGTGCTTCTTTGACCCAGATGATGTAGGAGATGTCTGTCCTGGGGTAGGCATCGGAAAGCTCATGCCTCGAGTTGGGGTTTCTGTCAGGTTGCCCGTAGCCTGAAGAGAGCCAGGGTACGATAGGGATCCAGGCTGATGTCTCTCTTCCTGCCCGACTACTTGCTGTAAAGACTGGTGATGCTGCTGCTGATCAATTTTAGGTGCGTCCACTTCCATTGGAGTCGGGCTTTCGGTGACGGGGACCCCAACAAGGCTGTTGGTGCTCTGTGGACTTGGTGCGCCATGCTCTTCGACCTGACTTGTCGCGTTTTGCGCCAGCGACACGGGGTTTGTAGGCTTTGGAGATGGGTCCATGGTCGCTGTTGGTGCTAGCTGAGGCGCGTCAGCAGGGCGGCTCATAGCCTGAACCGCTCCAGACATGAGGGAAGTTAGAACTCGGTGGCTAGGATTGTCGCTCGTGGGTGCTGGGGCCCGTGTCCCGTCGTCGTGATCGTCAACTTCGCGTCGCCGGCGCTCGTCTTCGAGGGCAGCTGCCGCGGTCAAAGGCGTGGGAGAAATACTCGACGCGAGCGCCAAACGGGCAGACTTGGCCGGTGATCCAAGTCCCAAGAGTCCCTGCGACTGCGCGACGAGAGAGCGCGGCGATGAAGGTGACGGTGAACGAGGCCGTTTGAGCAATCTGATAGCAGCGTCGTCTGAAGGGATGATAGCAGGAGGGGTCGCCTCTGCGCGCGTTGCGGGCGGGGGGTCGATCGCGGTAAAGGCGGAAGCGTCCGATGCCATAGAGGCAGATGGAAAGCAGAGAATTGGAATAATCAAATGCAAATCTGATCCAGCATGCGATCAATTTCGAGGTTTCGATGTCGCAACAGCCTTGGGCCAAAGGCACATATCGGGGCGAGATGGATTAATGTGTGGCTGGAGACGTGGCGAGAGCTGATATTTTCCCCGGGTCAGGGCAGAGGCGAGTGAAGGAAGAAGCAAGCACTGGGTGGGCGGGTTTACGCTGTGGGCAGTGGGTGGCTTAGGCGAGGAATGCAACAAACAGAATTGAGGCTCGAGAACCGGCAATACAGTAGCGTGAAGAAAGGACGATTTAAGGCAAGTATTCTGGGGAAATGACAATGAGCCAATGTATCCGTGAGAATGGTTGACAGTAATGACGATGTAGCACTGAAGGAGAGTTGTGCAAGGAGACGTAGAGAAAGAAAGTGAACAAGGCGGCCGATGAGAGAGATGCGAGGCGAAGACGGGCGATGAGCGATAGTGAGGGCCTCTGAAAGTGGGCAAGTGGGTAGGGACCTTTCCTGATTGGCTAACAAAGCACGGCGGGTTCAATGAGTGGGGTACGTAAGAGGGAAAGAGTGTGTGGGCGTGTGTCAGTGGATTGTTGACAGCTGCCGGGCTGGTTCCTCCCAAAAAGGCCTGTCCTGTCTCTCAGGTGGGATCGCGCCAGCAACCTGGTAGGGTACTTTGGGTTCAATGTACCCTGTCACCTTCCTTACATTAACTTATCCCGTCACGAATGTTTCTTTATTGTTTTGGGAAAGCACTATGTACCGTACCATATGCAGCTCCGAGATAGCATAAGCCGCGAGGTTTGCATTAAAACAAGCTGATTAGGTACCTGAAACACAATTATTTCACGCGACGATCATCCACAGAGATAAGTAACGAGATATATTGGTGATGGTGTCCCGCCTAGGGAAGCCAACAAAACACGCCAGCGACGCGAAAACCAGTGGAAACGTAGGGGAAAGGGAATCGCGCGCCTGGTTGGGGAACGCCCTGGAGCGGAAGATGACCACAGCCCAAAGTGAAAGCCCGAAGAGCGCCAAAGCGGACAGAAGTGGGTGATGCGAATACGTTTCTGGTATGAAGCGACGGGCTAGAAACGTGCTGGGGAAAGGTCTAACTGAAAGTGACTGATTTTCGTTTCAAGGTACTTTGACGTCAGGTACCGCTATCCCCTGCTGAGGAAACATCCATCATTTGGTCAGCCAGCCAAGACATTCACCACCGTCCAACTGGAGTGGATGATTTGCCTGCATCTTGCAATCGCGATCCCAATGGAGTCATCATCGACAGTGATTACTGTTTTATTGGCAAACCGCCTCTTCGACACTCTTCTCTCCTCTTTTGTCCTTACACCCCAGCACAGCCCTTGCTTTGCGGAACTGGATGTCGAGATCTCAGCCTCTGACGGGGCCGCCCAAGGCGCATATATTTACCATCTTACTACAGTCAATAGCGTGTGCCTGCAAGACGGAGGACAGGCAGGAAGACGCTTCCAAGCTGAGCGGGAGATGACGACAGCTGCTTCTGGCGTCGTTCTTCTCTATGATACTTCGGATACTGAAGGGCTTACCGGTACTTGGGTCGAGAGTATCGGTATATCTAGTCTCAGGACGACCCACTGATTACCTTCGGGTTCTCCAAATCGACAAGGCAAACAGGTTCCACAAGCTATCCTAATAAGCGGCATGTCACTGCTCTATCGTAGGTTGAGAGGCGGATCGAGTTGACTCGAAGGCGAGAAAATGAACAAGGAACAAGAAACAAGAAACATGGGAACAGTGAATGAAGACTTACTGTCGCCCACTCTGTCCGGGCTTCTTAGGACATTCGATTATTGCAAGGAGAAACGAGACGAAGGCAATTAATTCACAATGGCAAACCCTTCTAGTTTATAGTACTCTGGTAATTTCTCTCCTTTTTGAGCGGAAATCAATTGAACCTACATACCTGCCGTCTCAATCTATCGAAACGCCCCAGCTGAAGGCTTGTCTTCAACCTCTGTTCTGTTATCCTGGGCCAAGGTACCCAGGTAGCATTGGTTCAGGGGATTGGGGCAACGAAGCTGAACCAATCCTTGCTCAACTTAACTTCCCTCAGGTGAACCAAAATGGTGGCGGTGCGATCAAACGCCTCGTATATGGACCTCAGATCCATGAACCATGCTCAAATACAACTGTGGCACCCCTATGATGCTCGGCGTTGGTGTGTGTGTGTGGGAAAGCCTAGAAAGTCCAGAAAATCCTGCCACTCGCTGGTACATGCTGGGGGAGGAAAGAAAACTCAGGACCTTGATTCTGCATGACAAAAAGAGTCCGGTAAATTTGCATGAATTTGGAATATCTTTTGCCGAGTTTATTTTGACACCCTGTACTAAGGTCTGGTGTTTTCTTGCTCCCCGAGGGCGACATGCTAGACATGATTCTATAGTGGTGTGGCTGATCCTAGCAATGCTAACATCCAGCCTTTTACTCCGCCACGCCTGTCGTCACTGAATTCTTTTCCTGTGTTGCCCCGAGACTTCCAAAGCCCGTTGGAGAGACTGATAGGATACTCAGAACCTGGAAGACTTATTGAAAATTTTGCCAATTTACGGTATCCGGCTCGGTACCTTCTAGCAATATGCCACAATACACGCCACTCTTGTGCAGGTCAAACTTGTCAGCAAAAGCCCTGCAATTAGACATTATACTTGTATAGCAAGCATATCATGATGCTTGTAAATTATGCCCATCGCAATGACAGCCTCCTTAGGTACTTAGTAACTTACCTAACTCATATCAGATCACGTTTTCAAATTAATATCAAGCATCAATCAAGTCAGTGGTGAAGTTCCCTGCGGTTTAGCACTATATTAACGTGGCTCGCAGGCTCGGGAGGCTGGAGAGTATGCGCTGATCTCACGAGTATTCCCCAATTCTCGAGTCTCTAGCGGCTTGATTCACCGTCAACGTCACAGTGATCACATTAAACCGCCCACTTGCTGTTGTGGCTGTGAGACAATCAGGTTCGCTTCACCGGAAACAACTGAACTTGTTCAGCGCTTGCAAGGCTATTCTCTGTTCAATGATTTTCGATTTGTTGCTGAACCAATATTGAGTGATATTCATGATTTCATCTTATTTAAGGACGTTTATCTCCGTAGGTGCTCGATAAAAGAGCAAATAATGGTGTACTCGGTACCATCAAGTTAGTCCCGCCAGCTTTCACGTTCGTCATCCAGCTTTCCTACCTATGGATGCAGCCCGCACTTTGGCCTTGGTACACACAGGTTTATCATACCGGCGCAAGCTGATGTCCCAATTCCATCTGGGCCTCGGTGACTTTCCTGAACCCTTCGACACACTTCCATGTCAAGACGTTTCCCCAAAAAGTGCCTTGTTAAAACCGGTGTAAACGCCTCAGCCCCGTCGATATTGGTGAGAATCCTATGCAATTGGACTGATTGGACACCGCCTCCTCCTTTCAGCTGGTAAGTGATCGGACAACAAGCCTGTTATGTACGTTCTGCTGGTGTAATTACTGCAGGCGTCCCTTGTGAAAGCTGCGTGTGGTCTTTGCTACTTCGACAATAAGGCGACGGTGTGTTACTGTTGTTATTTCTGGCTACTATTCGGTCCCGTTTCGTACAGGTCTTGGTGTTTGTGTATGGCCGCCTCGACCCATATCCAGCGTGCGTGAACAGTAGCTCTTAAGTGAGGTTTCCCCAGCTGCGTACGGAGTCATGCTTTTCCTGGTTCAAGGGCTACTACTTGATATGGACTAATAACTGCTACTTGTCTGCGATCTCTACATGTCCAGTTGCACAGAGCTTAAGGCGTGCCTGGCATGCTTGTTACCATAATCCATGCTCTCCACGAATGGGCGCTTCGGGCTTCATCAATCCTGCAGGAGTGCAGGGCAGTCAGATGTGATATGCTTGAAATGTGGTTTAGTCGTGATGCAAGTCAGGCCGCAAGACTTCATTCCATCCAACACGAATCTGAGTCATTGCTTGCCATGGCCACGATGAACAAATGGTAACAATGTACATTCCAGATTTTGATTTTTTTTCGTCGATGGGGCGTCCTGTCACGAGCTCCATACTTCTATTGTCATGTTCATTCATAGGAACGTTGTCCTAGGCTCCTAGCTGTTGCAAGTTGTCTCGGGTGAGGTTTTTTATCCTTCACATGACGAGCACCATTGAGTGTCTTGAAACCTAGATAGCAACCGCATTCTTATCCTGACTCGTGGTTTTATTGGATGTTTGACTGAGATATTGTATTGTTATTTGGCTCATGTGATTCGACGGTTGTGTCCTGTCTCTTGATACTGGTGATGTTGCAACACTTGCCGACACACAGTTTGCATTTCGGTAGTTTTGAATTTTCCAAGACACATCTGCAAAGAGACGTATATGGAGTAGTTATAAGACTGCTATAGACGCAGGACTGCGGAAACTCAATATGAGTTTCATAAGCTAGATGACCAGTGTCAACCTCGTTACGATTAAGTACAAGTTTAGGGTAGGCAGTGCCAAATTATAGTACTACGTGACTGACACTCAATGGCGTCGTTACAGTTGATTGAATAACTCTCTGCTTCCAACTTCAGACCAGTTCCCGAGTCTCTAGCCTATACCTAAGCTACGCGTAATCATTGTATTCCAGGCCTTTGTAGTGGCTTGCCCTGGCAATCATGGACTGCACCTTGCACATCAACACATAGTAACTACCTAGTCTCAAGTTAACTGAGGCTACTTACCACAGTGGAATGCAGCTCCACGTCATCTGAACCGTGTCGCGTAACCGGGACCAAATTAAAAGAAGAGCCAGAAGTATACAAAGCAAACGGGTGACGAATGCCATTAGGAAACGCGAAAGTCTCAGCTCCGCTATGATACCAATGCAACCATGAGAGCGGACATACTGCCCTACAGATCACAACATATGTATATCAACTTCATGCAAGATCGTTCGTACTCGATATGTGCTACTTTGGTTGATGGGTCTGTACTACAGACAGAGATCAACAAGGCACGACTTCATGGCCACTAGCCAGAATGCGAGACAAGAATAGACATGTCAGTGGGTAGGTAGGAAGGACAAAGAAGACTCGTCAGTGAAAGGAGCCATGATATATGGACAATGTCAACGTTGTGAAACATATCCAAGGGAAGTGACAGTCTGTACCAAGGTCGTACATATAAAATCCACCAAAGTAGCTCCTATTAGTTGGGGTAGTTATCCAAGAGCAGCGTTTCGGACGCTGAGAAAAGAACTCCTGAGGACTGTAACAGTAAGCGATAAAGACAAAAATAAAATAAAATAAAATAAAATAGAAACATATCCACATAAGCTACTGTAAGTGTAGGGGCTATTTGATGAATATCTGATGAATATATCATGATATATCCTATCAAGGCCTGAAGTTTCCTTGCTCTCTGAGGCCTGGGTCATAGACCTGAAGATAGGTATCGAGGTACTTGTGTAAGGGGGAAAACAAGGCCTTTGAATGAGAGACCTAACCCTTAAGCTTGTGCTAGCAGGGGCAACGTACCTAGTTGGCTTATGTATTCATGAACATTTTGATACTGGGTCAAATGTTACTGACCCAGAGGGACACGATCATGCCTGCATGCTTCTCTACACAGACACATCCAGCCACTGTAACAAGACGAAACCATGTGGCGGCGGTCAGTGAGTTCACAATATCTTTGGGGGAAGACGAAATTAGGTGCTGACGTGTGCCGCCGAACCGATAATATCCAGCCGATGAAAGACCCGAAGGCCAATGCAAGGGGAAGCAGACAAAAAGTGGAGAGAAAAGAAAAGGAGAATGCTACGGAGTAGTCTAAGCTTCAAACAAGCTGGTTGCGTTGCAAAACCAGAAAAGAAGAGAGACAAGAATGCCAAGGCTTGGGCTGGCTTGTCCAAAAGGGGGCCTCGCCGTTTTAGAAACACCAGGAAGACAGAGAAGAAGAAGAAGTGATTACGGATAACGAAAGATAACCTTCGCAGTCAGTCTCATCAAAGTGGGGGCCCGCTGTAAGTCTGGCCGCGATCCGCCCTGAGAAGCGTCAGGAGAGACAGCGATGACTCGAGCAAGGAAGCAAGATTAAGTATTTGCCGAGGGGGTTGTCGATTGGACGCCATCAACTGCTATTTTCGCATCCAGCCAGAATTCGCTTGGCGAATACCAGGATGAAGAATTACTGAGGCAGTCAGGGAATTAACAAGACGCGGCAATGCCGATCTAATTCTGACGCTTGTTGGTGGATCAAAGCCAGACAAAGATGCATTCAGTCATGAACCGAGCATCACAACATTGGATGTTTTCGAAAGAGCTTGGTTGACATGCAAGTAATAGCTTTGGACCTCATCAAACCAGCAACCAACCAGATGGATGTATCGGTATTGAGCAATATTGGTATTAGAGGCTGGTAAAGTGAGATCTTACTAACCGGAGATCCATGGTTGTTGCTGGCGGCTATCGATTGAGATGGCAGGTTGCTCGTAAAACTGGTCTTCGTGATTGGCTTTACTGCCAGGCCTCATTGTGAAACGGCTAACGGTCACCCCAAAGAGAGTTTTGAAGGGTCTCTCCAATCTAGAGCCTGAGAGTAACAGATATAAGAAGATTAGTGCCAGGTACCCGAAAGTGAAATGCAGCTGAGGCTTTAGGCTAGCACATGCACTGTACTGCAATTGCGGAACAGAGCTCCACAGAGACCCATGTCTAAAGTACTTAGGTACCTACCTTAGGTATTCGCGAAAAATGGTCTGACCAGTTAAGTTGTGTCGTCAGGTAGACTGATGAAAAACTCAGTCAGTTCGCTTCGTAGGCTTTAGATCTCCACAGAACTATCCAAAGGATCCAGAGGTTAGATCTGACCTGTCCTGAATGTATCGAACTCTTGGATGAAGACTTAGGTATAGACAACCAAAGCCAAGGCCGAACCTAAGCTAAATAGTTGCTTATCCGTAGATCCAGTGTGATCAGACGGCGGAAATGGGTCTTGTGCTGGGTTCAGTGGTACGTAGGCGCGCTATTGTACGAAGTACCGTATAGCGGCCCTCTACCTACCGAACAGGTCCGTTGCTGTGGGAGTAGCGGTATGATTCCCCTGTTCTCCATGTACATATCCATATGTATTGGATGTTAGCTTAGTAGGTAGGCTGTTAGCCTGTTGACCTGTGGATCCAACAACCGAGGACACGGGGATCTGTTCATCGCAATTTATGCCATGACGACGACAACAGCGGGTAGGCAAATTGGATGGGCGTAGATGGCAATGCGTACATCCGCAGTTCTTGGAGTGGTACGTAAGGCGCATATGTAACCAGCAACGGGCCAAGGGACCAAGAACAGAAGATCGATTGATTGATTGATTGATTGTTGTTGACAACGTTCTCATGCGCATGCGAACAAAGGAAAGGGGTAAATGTCGATCTCTTTTAATATGAGTGATGTTCCGAAGTAATGGCGCAAAGACCCTATTGGCTGATACTTAGTACCTTGCCTACTAAGGTAACCATGCGCGCATTGATTCACTTTCGTTGTCCATTGTCAGGCGAGCTCTATTTTGGTAATGAGGACGGAAATGCGATTTGTTTTGGCAGGTGTGTGTTTTTTCCCAGATGCTGCGCCTGCACTGTGCCTGGTTCCTGATGGGGCATTGTCCAACAGGAACAGGGGAGGGACATGCGATGGATGGACAAGAACAAGGGACAACTTACCTATACTAGCCAACTAGAGCCAGGGAGATGGGTCTGTGAAGGTTACCCACCATACCAAAAAAGGTGTAATTTCCCCCGTTCCTGGCGGACAACTCTTGAGCAGGACCAGCAACAGTTGATGGCCGATGGCCTGTCATGAACACGTTCAGATTAGTTGGTAATAGTCCTGCGTCGGTTTCTAGACGATTTCCTACCAGTACTATCCCTGGACTGCCCGTTGTCGGTCTCATTGGCGTCTTCCCCCTCATGTGAATCTCCCGGCCTCCCCTGGACTTGGAAGTTGGGCGCCCCTTGAATACTTTGCTAAATAGGAACTCCCTTGGCCACGGTAGATCAAGATATCATGACCCAGCATATGTATGTGCGTTGACTCTGGAACTGATACTAGACTGATTGAGGCAGAAAGAAAGAAAAATCCCGCTTCTGGTATTTTTCTCAGTGTCATGTCTCACTCGATGAGACGTTCTAGGGCCTGTTTGCGTCCCAGACCTCATCGTCGCCGGGTGCGCATCCATCAACGGGGCCCAGCTTTTTCGGATGCCAATCTCTTGGTGAGGTCCGCCTAACCCTGGTTTCTCGGCGGTCTTCTTCTTGGACTTAATCAACGGGCACCCCCTGCTCATGCTACTTACCTTAGTCCGCCCCCCTTCTAGG
>JAAOAS010000319.1:0-61006 GCA_013396035.1 Fusarium pseudocircinatum
GGCCATCTACAGCTTCAGTACACCCACCACTGTAGCATCGTAGAGGTCACTGTACATTATATGCACTTCCTAGATCATCAGGCCAGGCCCTCCTAAACGTGGTCCGCGGGGTCCATGTGCTGTGCTGTTCTTACTTTGAGGATCTGTTGGTTCCAAATAGTTACGTCTCTAGTCCGTTCATGGTCAACGTGATCGATCGATCGGCACGGAAACTTTGGAAAAGGCATCTTCTCGAAGAACGTCAGGGCATTTCGGCGGAGATCAAGTGGATAATGCAGGCTATGCACGCGTGAATGGATGGATCCTCCTCTTCCATTCCTTTTCTCACCAAGTATAGAGATCTTAGTCACTGGTCACAAGAACTTGTGCGTGTGTGTGCTGTACTGTCACTTGCTGCAATGCAGGCATCGCAACCCTTCACCACATTTGGTAACAGTACCACGACTCGGATCCGATAAACGGGCAGTCAGCCACTCACTCACCCACAGGCTTACATGTGAATTACGAATATTCAGTCATAAGCTCTACACGTACTAACTGTGGCTTCTCATCTATTATTGCTCAAAACGGACTTGTTTAGGCCCTCCATCACCGATATCAAAGCACGGACTGATATCGAGCAAAATGCCGAAATCCACATGAGAGCTTTCGTCTTCACAGGCATTATCATGCATCATGGAGAGCTTTAATGCCGGCAGCTTTGGCGCTAGTTACCTCATCCCGTTGTAAAGTAAAGCTGCAAGCGTCATTCATTGGATACAGCGGGCTTCAACTGTTCCTTAGGCATAATCCCGGTCCAGCATCTCCACACAACTTCAACCCAACTACGCCGACAATTCCGCACACTTCCTCCTCAGCTCTTGACTTACAAAGTTTTTGCGTCTGTGCAGTGTAAACGATAAGGCTGGATATGACGTCTAGTGTAGTCAAATATTCGTTTAGGGCTGACAAAGAAAGTATACTACATATAACACAACGACCGCGTAGTTACTACGCTCTACACGCCATGCGTGCGTTTAACTTACATGCACTTGATAGTTAGTCTGTGCTAACCGAACGGGAACTTTTCACGGAAACTTCCCTTATGGACATCGATGACTACGGATGATTCATACCGAAGTGTCTTGGCAATCTTTTGACCAAGATCAAGAAATGTAACTGTAACTGTATGTCTGAGCACCAGGCTACCTACCTGCCTGCCTGCCTGCCTGCCTGCCTGACGGCATTTGCAGGCTCTATCATTATCTCCGTCTCCGTGGGCCCGATGATGCCGGTCAAGTAGAAAGGCAGAGACGCATTCCATTAAACAGGATCACAACCCACCAACCTTGAGCTGTCAAAATGGTCACAAGGCATCACATAACCATGCCCATGAGCAGGGAAGGGCCTGGCCGGGCGTAAAATACAGGGGTCATGAGAAGGAATATTTGCTCAAGTTGGACGGCTATGAGTACCGCCAGGATATCAGATTCCCCTAGATGCCCCCCTCCGCTGACAAATTGCTTCGTTTTACAATACACAACTCGGTTGAAGGAAGAGGTGCCTAACAATAAGCAGAAATTTTTCTATTCCAATCTAGGACAGAATTATCGGATCGTTCACGATGTGCTGGCTCACCGCCCGCTTAGTTGTCGTGTCTATCTATGGTGCTGACTTGCATCCATCGTGTGTATTACACCCAAAAGAGTCAGCTGTCTTGGGTTACAACCCGAGCCAGCAGGAAAGAGTGAATACAATGATCTCGCCAAGAGCGGTAACTCGTGGTCAACTCGTCTTCGTTTCTCAGGTATACGCATGTCTGTACGTACGCTATACGCCAGACTTTACACCCGGACACTCCGCAGTTTGCGCACTGAGGCTGTAAGGTAAGGTAATCAACGGTAAATCATGTATCATCAGCTCTTGCTTTTTACGGTCTGTCGTATGATATTCGGACAAAATTGGACCGTTTGTGACTGCATGAAGCACATGTACCTCTAAACGACGGGTTTAATGTTGCAGTCTCAAAAGACAGCTGGGTAGCTATTGTACTGTACATACTTGCATGGGGAGCTTGGGATCTGATGTGACGACATTGCATTGCATTGCAGCCAGTCTCCGTAACCGGCCGAACTGAAGCTGTATGTACAATAAGTAGCATTACAGCATCAAGAGGACTGATCTGCTTACACTTCACCATCAGCAGCAATGTCAGTCGTGGAGAACATGGCCAATGCCGTGGGTTTGTTTGATAGAGTGGCTGCGTTAGTGGACAGGGGTGTGCTCCCAAAATCAGAACCCAGTTGGCGATCCCCACCAGCCAAGTCAGTAAATCCCCATCCTCAAGGTCCGTCCATATCACATCAAGACTTGGATGATGTGAATGATCCGACGCTGCCGAACGCCCTGCCTCATCTCGCTACCAAGTTTACCGTACAAACTTGCTACAAAACTCAGCTCTTGGCATGCCCAAATCATGCCACAAACTTGACCCAGTCCATGTTGTTTAAAAGTCCGTATCCCCGAGCAAACACAGTACCTCACAATGATCTTCCGGTGATGAATGATGATCAACTACCAACGTTATCACGGCAATTCGGAAATACACCACTGACTCAATATGGTCTATCCGTTATCCACTCACTCTAGCCCAAACTCATAGAGAAGCCCGCCCGTCTACCAGCAGCTTCCATTCGTCACCATCATGAGCTACGTGACCTTCGCTCTCCAGCTTTCCCAGTATCTGCAAAACACCGCCACGAGCTGCTGGGTGCAGATTCTGAGGCACATCTTTGTAAATCACCTCGACCAGATTTGTTGCTGTCCATGCCGACCACAATGCAGATTCTTGAGTTTCCACATCGCCAGGTCCCGTTTTCAACGTCTGAATGACCTGATACTCCCGTTGTTTTCGATGTGCGATGTACTCGGCAATCTTTGCTGGTCCATTCTCAATCACCGGCCCATGTCCAGGGTATGCTCGGCCTTTGAAGAGAGGTTTCATTTCTTCTAGGCTTCGTAGATACGTGATCATGTCCTCAAATACCGCAGTCCCTTGACCGAGGACGTTGTCGGCTGTGAACATTGCGTCTTCTTCCTCGAGAACGAATACCATATGATCCTTTGTATGTCCTGGCGTATACGCTGCTGTCAATGTAGCGCCGTTGACTTGGAAGCGCTGCCCGTGCTTGATTCCGTACTGCCCTTCCTCCGGAGTGTGCTTGAAGATCCTCGTCTGTGGTGAGATGCTCAAGAGATCTTTGATACCACCAGTATGATCATGATGCCAGTGCGTGATCAGCGCGGTGTCTATAGTTGCATTCTCCTGCTGTAAAGTCTCGCGGATTGATGCGACCCAAGCGTTACGGCCCTCGCCAGTGTCAATGAGAAGCCGGCGACGACCTGTACCGAGAAGATATGTGTTTGTGCCTTGAAGAGTGAATTTGCCTGGATTGCCGCCCAGAATGCGGATGACTGTAGGACTGAGACGCTCTACAGCTGGCAGAGCAATGAGTTGAGTTGCCATGGTGCTCTAGTTGTTGGTAATATTCAAAGACCCGTATGAACGAAACTATCGGTGCTGATCGGAAGGGGTCCGGAGCCGGGATGCCGCAAGTCGGGCCGGGAGTTAGGTAGACAGTGGAGACTGTGAGCCCCGTTGCTACTATAGCCAAATAAGCTCAAAGTTGAGAGATGTTTGCGTAGACCAAGGACGAAAGATGACAGAAATAGGAAGAGGACATTGATCTACAAGAGGTAGAGAGGGAGCTGGCTGTCGTCATCCGGCAATCTACCTAACTAAACTGCTTAGCTAGGTATTCAAGAGAATAATAGACCTCGGCACGAACGGTACTCCTCTTCTAAGTGCATAGTGACGTGACAGAGGGAGAGAGTAGTAGGCATCATCATAAATGTTAGGCATACCCTTATTTGATACTACATATCAGAAACTATAATAGAGATTTCAGATACAGAGAAAACTGTTCTCAAGTGACTATCAACTACAACATTATCAGTCAACGTGCCTGTTAGACGCGCCGTGGTCGCGGTTAATATGAGGTTCAGCTGGTGAGACTAGTGCCAGGCTGGGTAAGGTACTAGTTAACGTAGGTTATCGTTATCTTATCGCCCTGCATGACATGGGTATAATTTTCATGAGCCCAGCGCCTCCATGACCTGATGATGTATCTACCCGCCAATCTTACACCGCAAGGTACCTGGCACACTAAGTTTTAGGGAGTCTGCACCCGTTGTAATCTCTCCTAATTAAATACAGTACCTTACCTTACAGTGAGTGACAGTGGCTTCCAATACCACTCCTGCGCTTCTATTTCCATCCAACCCAACCATGCATGCATGCATGCACTTACTTAATCTATTCTATTAATTGAAGGAACAATCAATAGGCGCAACAACAGAGTTTGATCCTTTCATCTCTATTGTTTAATTCCTTAGCGGCCACCTCTCGATGCTCATTCGCCTCTTACAGTTCATTAATCTTTGATATCTGAGGTTGGCCACCAATTGTCCGACTTTCGGCTTGCTGTTTGTTGGTTACACTGCATATTCATGCAACTCTGTGCCTCGCGTGCATCCTTCAGCCTTGTACACCATCGCATCACCCGCCAGGCAAAGGAACGAATAAATAAACGAGCGAGCGAGCGAGCGAACGAACGTACAACGAACCGATCAAGAATAAAAGAACAAGCAAGCCTGTCTTTATACGTGGGGTTTCTACTGTACCGACCGTACAGTAACTCTTGGCCACATCCGCTGGATCACGAATCGAGCTCCCTTTTACCGGCCACCTCAACCAGCTTCATCCGTCTACCACGAGCTCCAATTGCTGTAGCAAAACCCTAGCCGCGAAGGCTTGATTCCTCACAATGTCTGGGCGACCGACAACCCCGGCCTCACCTAAAAACATCAAGGTGAAGTCTCCGGTCCCCGGATCACCAATGTTCGGCTGTGGTATGGCCACCCACTGTTCTGTCCCTCTGTGTCATTGTCTAATTGTCCCTAGAGCATGTACAACTCCTTCTCAGCAAGAACCAAGAGGTCATGAACAGCTCGATCACGCACTACAAGTTAATCCTCCGCAACATCTTCGATGCGACGCCCATCGTCCCCCAAACCTCGACACAAGAGGGCCGACCCGTTACAACCCTTACCTCGAACTACCTCTGCCTACAATGTCCCATGACCGTGTCCGAGGAAGATCGATTGAAACATGGAACCAAGAAACAGCACCGCTTCTGTTAGTTACCTTGTGCTGCTGCTTTCTGCTGCCTGCTTTGCTAACCCTGGCGCAGATGTTGACTCTCGTAGCGGTTGCCTGTACTGTCAGATGTGCGACGATTTTGTCTGGGACCCGACTCTCGAGGAGCTTCGAGTGAGAAAGATAGGGACTGGCTCTTTTTCTGGTAAGCGGCTGTGCGCGGAGATGCATCAAGTCAAGGCTCGTCCATACGCGCTGCATAATGAAAATGAATGGCTGTGTCTTTGACTGCTGCGTCGCTCGTGGATAGTTTTCTGTCGCCTGAAATTAACTGTTGACCAGGTCGCAAGAGAAAACACAATGAGCTCTTCTCAGACTCTATGAAGGATGACCCTCGGTATATTACTAACAATACTACAACCGCCTCCTGTCGTGCAAACGGCCTGCGCGGCATCTACAACGCCGGTGCAACCTGCTATCAGAACGTTGTTCTCCAAAGCTTCTTGCACAACCCATTACTCAGGAACTTTTACCTAAGCGATGGTCACCAAAACAATGATTGCCAGGTCTCTCACTGCCTGAGCTGTGCAATGGACGACATGTTCCAAGATTTTTACGCCCTAGAGAACACTAACGGTTATACTGCTGCCAATATCTTGTCAGGTTTCTGGATCTCCGAGAAGAAGGCTTTCGAGAATCTTGTTACCACCAAAGAACAAGACGCTCATGAGTTCTTCCAGTTCTTAGCTGAAGAGCTTCATGAACGAAATGGTGATGGCAAGAAGCCGGAAATCGGCAGCGAACATAGCTGCAATTGTATTATGCACCAGACATTCTACGGCAAGATGCAGACTACGACGACATGCCAGAATTGCTCAGGCCAGAGTAATTCCATCCAGTCATTCCTTGATCTAAGTCTAGGTCTTGAAAATGTTGTCCAGAAGAAGAGCAAGAGGACTGGTCAGAAGAAGCCTTCTCTAACCTTGCAGGATTGCTTAGACGAAGAATACATCAAGTATGACAAGTGCGAGTATCGGTGCAACAACTGCAACGGGACTCAACAAGCCAAACGACATACCAGCATTAAGCGGCTGCCAAACGTTCTGTCGATACAGCTTAAGGTGAGTGCAGTCGGTGGCTTGTGAGTGTTTGTGCTGGTCCGCCAAGTTAACTCAATTCTTCACAGCGCTTCGAGTACAGACATGGCCGCCACGATCGTGCCGCGTCAAAAGTCGACAATGAAGTCAAGTTCCCGCTTCAGCTTAACATGTTACCGTATACGAATCGCGTTCGCAACCACGAGAGTCGAGAGAGCCTTGAGCTGGAGCGATCATGTACCTATGACCTCCTTAGTGTTGTAGTTCATGTGGGTGAGATCGACACTGGCCATTATACATCATATTGTCGGGTCGGCGACCAGGTAAATTTCATTCCTCATGACACTTTATCAAAGCTGACATGTCTCTTCAGTGGTTCAAGTTTAACGATCACAAAGTCGAGTTGGCGAGCTTATCTGATGTCCTTGGGGCGCAGGCCTATCTCCTTTTCTACATCATTCGCTCGCTGGCCTAGGCGATCGGGGGTCTAGATGAGGAGAGCCAGAAAGGCGTTAATGATCATGATCAAGAAGTCGATTGGATCCACATATCAGCTGTAGGCTGGGCGCAGTATGGAGCACTGCTCGGCGCATATATGTAGTTTAGTATTACCGTAGCACCCTACTGAGTAGGGCGGTCCATGGTTTCTTCAGATGTATCTCGTTCTCTATCTGTGACGAACTTCACTGGGTTTGGCATATCCCCAGATAATCCATAAGTCATTGTACGATGTGACCCGTTTCCCCGTCTCGTGTATTCTTACAAAGCCTGAAGTTGAGACGGTTCTAGTAGTAGGTGTCATCTCTCAATGCCTCGCATCTCTCGTTCAGCTTCTCTAATCTGATTCATCAGATCGCCAGTCCCAGGTTGAACTCTCGAAATTGGCGTAACAGTAATAGTGGTTACTTAAAGCCGCGTGGGCAGGCTCGAAGGTTGTCGCATAGACTCCAAGAGAACCGTAGAGCTTGTCAACAATGGTAGCCATTCGTTCTCCCGTGCAGACAATCACACGAGGCGACTTTGGCTTGACGAGCCAGCGGCCTGTTAGGGCAACTAGTGGGTGATATGTTAGTACTTAATTTGCAAGGTGTAGATCGTGATACGGGATGGGGTAACATCCTATAGATAGTGGCCAGGACGACTGTGAGCATTACTTACACTTTGTCTGGCAGTCATTGCTGAAGAATGGAGGGTCAATTATAACACTATCCAAACTGCCCTTGAGATGAGCTGAGGCAATAATATCAGCTTACGCCAAAGGCAGTTTTCAACTAGCAAAGCGGTCATACCTGGAAGTTGGAGAGGTCGCTGGAAGTCATAGAAGACAAACTCAGGAAAGACGCTGAAACGATGGTCATGTTCGAACAAGACCAGCTTAGGTCGGTCTTGAATAGGCCAGAACCTCTGTGCGTCCCAGTCAGTTTCTGGGTTCTAACTACATATCAAGCCCTGGGCATGACAATAATCAGGGTTGATCTTACAAGACGGTTCTTGAGCGCAATGAACACACTTGGTGTCGAGACTACACCAATAGTCGAGCTTGACGATGCGCCATCGAGGAGCTGGTCGGCTAGAGCAAAGGCTGTTTCATCGAGGAACTAGATCGTCAGGCCCATGTTAGTATGCATTTCTTTCCGCGGTGTCAACATCATGAAGTTGTTGTAGTGCCAAGACCAGCCCAGTACGTAATGGATACCCCAACTTCAGACAGGCAAAGGCACAGACTCTATCCCAGAAGCCGATCGCGATGCCATCTATCTCCACCGCCAGAGCCAAAAGCCGTAAGACAACTGGACGAGAGGACGTTGACGTTGTTTTGCGCATGCCGTCTTACGTACCCAAAACTGCGATTCGTTCCAATCCTCCGTAAAGGCCGCCATGCTCAGCGGTTGATCGTCCGCATCCTCCGCGACAGGGTCCTCGTCCTCCGGTTCGACGACGCCGAGTCCGGCTCCAGCTCTCGGAGCGGCGCCGGTCCTCAGCTTCTCAAATGTCTTTTCATGGGCGTCCTTTTCGGCGTGGAACTCGGCCAGCGCGGCCAAGGCGTGACTCGAGAGGCTTCTGAAGAGACCAGACCAGCCAAAGTCAGTAAAATGGGCCCTGTAACTTGGGGTGACATGGATGTTTTGTAGACTGTCTCTTACATGGGCTCTTCATCATCAAAAGACATCGGAATGTTGTCGTCAAAACGTATCTTTTTCGGTTTTGATATGCGGTCGCTTCAATGCGATGCGATAGAAGGTTTTGTGTGAGGGTTTTGGCGGGGTCCTTTTTACTGCCTGCAACTGCTTCCTCGACGGTCTAGACTCTCGGTATCAAAGAGCTGCATATGCGATGACGGATAGCTAGCTACAGGGTAGCCACGTGTGGACTGATTCGATTCTCTCAACCTTCATATTATCTTATATCAATCATCTCAACCCAAAGAAAACCTGTACAATTGTTCGAACTCGCATACTCTCTAGTCTATGCGGTCCTATATACACGGACTATTGTCGACTTGTCCGCTCAGCCGTGAATCACCAGCCGCCTTTCCAGCATTCGCAATAAGCAAAACATTTAAATTCATTTTCTTTACAGCTCATCCAAGACATGGATGTACTTCTTCTCTTCCCTCTTCTCCTTCTCCGTCGCAGGGGGAAGATCGTAGAAGTTCTGACTTCGGAATCCTTGCTAAAAGGGTGTCAGTTTGGGACTTTCACGACCATGTTAGGGGCACTTACCAGGTAGTGGTAGGTGAAGTTGATAATGTCACCAGGCTCAATACCAAGATCCTTAAAGGTCTTGGCCTCAGGGTCAATAACCTGGTCCAAGTACTCTCGCTCAACCTCATCGGCTGACAGAGTGTGCCACCAGAGGAACTTGTTCAGGATCTCAGCAACAGGCTTAAGAATGGCCTTGGGCACGTTGATGTGTCGTCGCTGCTTGTAAATCTCCTTATCAACCATAATGGAAATCTCCTCCATGCTGTATTTCTTGGGTCCGTAAAGCTCAAAAGTCTGTCCAGCAGTTGTGTCGTCATAAAAGATCTTCTCAAGAGCAGCACCAACGTCGATAGACTGTGGCGGTTAGCAACGTTGACCCTAAGCACTCTGGAGAAACCTACGTGAACGGGGTAGAACTTCTCCTGCATGTTGTTGGAAGTGAAGAGGTTGGTGACACCAGCAAGCTTCAGAAGCAGGTTGTCCTCGAATCCGAAGATGGGCGCAGGTCGGACAATAGTAGTCTCGGGGAAGAGTTGTCTGGCAACCTCCTCAGCTCGACCCTGCGTCGTTTGTTAGCCATCGCCTCCATTAACCAAGCTGACGATCCACAAACCTTTGTTCGGTAGAACTCGGAGACGGATTGAGAGTTGGCACTGTGGGAGGAAACGTGGATATATCGGTCGACATCGTACTTGCAAACAGCCTCGACAATTCGCTCGGTTCCCTCAACGTGCACATCCTCCAAAGAGAAGTTCCTGGTAATCATTTAGTTCCCGTCCTATCCATTGGCCTGTATCATATTGACGTACTTGGTAGGATAGTCGCGGCCAATCAAGTTGAAAACGGCATCGGAATGTCGAACGCTCGCCTCGATCGAAGGGGTGTTTCGAAGGTCGTGCTCCTAGTAAGATGGTTACTGAAAGGTTCCTGAGCATATCAAGACGAATTGAGGCGTACAATGAAGACAACACGGCCAAGATCTCCAGTGACCTTAAGATGACGCTTGGACATCTCCTCGCGGTAGGGAATAACGACAGTGCATCCCTGACGGGCTAATGCCAGAATCAGTATTCCAATTGCCCATTCCTAGTTTCCAATTCCTGGTTCAGGTCGGCTCACCCAGTCGGTTGACAATGTATCGTCCTAGTTGGCCGGTTGCGCCAAATACGGTAACAGTATGGCCTGGTTTCCTCTCGTCAGTGTTGTTCGTGGTCATCGTAGCTCGATCATGATACCTCCGAGGGATGAACTAGAAACAGAATAACATTAGAGGAGATCCGAATAGTGTCAATGGGCCGTGGTTGAGCTTACCGGCCTCCCTCAACACGCATGATAGGCTTGCCAGTTCGAGTAATGGAAATATCGGATAGGTATCGCTTGCCGGCGACATTGAAGGCAGCCTTGCGGGCCGCCCGCGCAGCAAAGAGAGGCGAAGCCATTGTTGCGAATATACAGATTGCGTGACAAAACGCTGCTGTGCCTCGCAATTGGCCGTTGAACGTCTCGTCGTCTCGATAGCAGTGTTTGGTGATGCTAGCCAAGTTAGAGCCTCGGGGAACGGTAATTGTAGATCACGTGATGGGTCACTGAAATCTTGCAGCTTGTTATTGGTTAGCGCCTTTCGAGTACTCCTCCAGAGGTCGAAATGGCCCGTGCGCCTTTACGTTGCGACGACCAGGCTGCCTGGTAGCCTCATTGATGAGCTAAGGACCTCCCTCCACGCTCCACTGAAGCAACTATCAACCTCTACAACCATCCGAGCTTCACCGATTATCTCGACAGCCGCCCGACGACGATACGATCCAATAGAGGAGAGGCCATACTCACTCCTTTGGGAATCATAATTCGCAAAAATCAGCTTCGGTGCAGCAGTACGCGCCAATAGAATACGGCTGCAGGCAAGCTAGCTTCAGTTGCTGTGCACGTCACCCATTCAATACACATCGATTCCACCGACCTAAAATACAAATCCCGCCATCATGAGCAACGAGACCATTTCCGACTTTCTTGCCGAGCAGCGCGATGAAGCTCCCGAGGAGCTCCAGCCTCTCATTCTCGACTTTGAGAACTTCTGGGAGCGCAAGCTTTGGCACCAGCTCACTGACGCCCTCGTCGAGTTCTTCAGCCACCCCGAGAGCGCCCCTCAACGACTACCATTCTACAGAGTCTTTATTCTCAAGTTTGCCGACAAGATCAACCAGTTGAAGCTTGTGGACCTAGCATTGAAAGCAGCAACAGAGTGTGAAGGTGAGATTCAAATGCAATGTGCTCCGAAGCCGGCGGGTTGCTGACCGATGGTTTTTGAACGACATAGAAGACGAGCAGCGCCTTTCTTTCCTGCAATCAGTCGCCAAGAAGGTTGATAACGAGAACTCCCAGGATGCTTATGTCTATGCCTTGGTTGCTGTCGCCCAAGCAAAGCTGGACTTGGAGGAGCTAGATGCTGCGCGAAAGGACCTGGATACAGCCGAGCGGATATTGGATTCTTTTGACTCTGTAGAGAATGTGGTCCATGCTGCTTTCTATGATGCAAATGCCATCTACTATCAGGTATGTCCTTCATCTTAGACTTTGGATATCTGGTGAACCCCGCTGACCCCTCCTTCAGCGTAAGATGGACTTCTCCAACTACTACCGCACTGCTCTCCTCTACCTTGCCTGCATTGACCTCAACGCAATGACACCTGAGGAGCGACACAAGAGAGCCTACCACCTCAGCATTGCTGCCCTTGTTTCAACAAGCATCTACAACTTCGGAGAGCTCCTACTCCACCCCATTCTTGACGTCCTCGCCAAGAGCGAGCATGCTTGGATGCGTGATCTGCTATTTGCCTTTAACCGTGGAGATCTTGACGCTTATGACCAGCTTTCTGATCGCGTCGAGTCCAACAAGCTTCTTAAGAACAACGCCACGCATCTTCGACAAAAGATCTACCTGTCTGCGTTGACTGAGGCTGTCTTCCGCCGTCCTCCCCACGACCGCACCCTCACCTTTGCCACTATCGCTCAGGAGACCAAGGTTCGACCCGAAGAGATCGAGCATCTCATCATGAAGGCTCTCAGCCTAGGCCTGTTGCGGGGAACTATTGACCAAGTGGACGGCGTTGCTCAAATTACCTGGGTTCAGCCCAAGGTGCTCGACATGAAGCAAATCGCCGCAATGCGCCAGCGACTGCTTGACTGGGACTCAAGCGTCAACCAACTAGGCAACTGGATCGAGTCGGCTGGCAAGGATGTGTGGGCTGCGTAGACGAGCTCTCGACAGGAGTACGGTCTAGGGAACGTATGGCAATCAAAACGAACAAATGTACAGTATAGACGAATATAAACTTTACTGTGGGTAGATGATGGTCTTTTGCCCAAGTCAAGACTATTAATTCTAAATTTTGCCTAATCTATGTGCCCTTGTTTAATACTAAAAAAAAAAATCAGAACCACCATTATTGTGGCCTAATGCATGTTTTGCTTCCTATCTTACAGTCCGAACCCCTGATTTTCCTCAAGCAGTAACCTCCCCGAAGACATTGACCATGCCTACGAGCCAGGCTGGCCACCAAAGGCACCATACTACAACGGGCGTATACATGCCCCAGACGTTCCAGCCGAAGCTGGCCTCTTTCAGCAGGTCCGCGATACTGATGTCCCAGATTTGGGCCGCTGCGTACAAAACTGTAGGTGGTGACACGGCATTGAGAAGGCCTGCTAGAGACCAGCGAAGGCCCGGGTTCTTGACCGGCTGTACAAAGCTGAGAGGGCTTGAGAGTACGCCGATGAGAAAAGCAAGAGAGAAGTTGAGAGTTGCAAGAGTAGAAAGACACATGCCAAGCACGAGAAGAGAGAAAGACTTTGTGAGTTGGAAGTGCTGCATTGTGGGCTTGGTGACAAGCGTTAGGAGACGAGAGATCGCGAAGGGCAGGATAGCCGAGATGACCGAAAATGCAGCAAAGGCGGGTGAGAGTAACTAGAGGTAATCAGTATAAGACTGGAAGATGACGATATTGGGGAGCACTTACGCCGGCGGGAAGGTGGTTGAATATGTACAGAGGTACAGCTGCGAGACCCTGGCAGACAGCAACAACACCGAGCGGAACAAACAGATCCCGTCCGGCTTGTGTTGCTTCGACAGGTGTGGTAGATGTCTTCTCCTTAGGCTTTTGCGTCGCCGGTGATTGGCCGCTCTTCACCCAGAGCGAGATAGCCATGATGGTAAAGTTGGCAGCAATCAACATAGCACTGGGAAGATAAGTACCGATACTGACGAAGCGATCGGTCTGCATCAGAAGATAAAAGAAGAAACTCTGGTGCAGGTGCTCAAGCAAATTATTCAGACTTCGGAACGACCCCTCAACCAGGCGTCCCATGGCCATCTCATCATGCCATCCTTCGCCGTATGGCTGAAGTGTCACGGCATCAACGTGATATGGGATGAAGCTGCTGTGAGCACCAGCTGCATACCCGAGACCTTGGTTGAGCATACCACGCAACATAGTTTGTAAACGATCAGGATAGGTACCCTTGTGCTCTGTCATCTTCTGAATAGAAGTACCAATACCCATCTGGCCACCAGCAATGTTGACGATTGAGTTGATAAGATCAAGATTAGGAAGCTGACCATTAGGGCCATCGTAAATCACATGAACAGACTTGAAGCTTTGTTCTTGGGGGTAGTCGATAGCAAGGGCACCCTGAAGAGCACCGGACTTGAGAGGCAAAGGAGCCACAAGATCAGGGTTATGAGCATCATGGTATGCGTCAACCCAAGCTTGCGTGCCTGTCTTACTATCGGGAGGAACAACAAGAATGATATCCTTGGACCAGAGTGACCAGCCTATATATGTTTATCAGCGTCCATCGCCTGGTTTGAGTTTCAGGGGATACGTACGTTTAAAGTAACGGACCAAAGTCAATGCGAGAGATACGCCGTTGCGGTTGAGCTGCTCCTCAACGTTCTTCCATGCAGCAACCAACACAATTGCCTCAGTGGCATCGCCACGGGGAGCCTGCAGGATTGCGTAGAGGTTCTGTCCCGAGTACTCATGGCCAGCTGAGTGGTAGGTGTAATTTTGACGCCCAACCTTTAATCCAACACCCGTAAGAATCTTGTCGAGCCTATCGTTAATCCTGTACCCAGTTGAGGTTAGTGATTGCTGTATTTTCCCAAATCCAAGTCAAGACGCACTCATAGTTGTTCTTGTCGACTACATCGTCAACCTCATGTCGGTAAGCGCGGAAGATGTTGTGTTCGCTTCCTCCAAAATATGTATGCACTTGACCTGGCAACAGGGCATTCTCTGATATGTATGTTCGACGCGAGTATTCGTTTAATGGCAGAAGAAAGAGCCAGATTACACCGATCGCGATGCATAGGAAGGACAAGTAAGGGGGGAGCTTCAGAATACGAGGATCGCGACGCAGCGACAGCGCTGAAGCTACAGAACATATCAGCCAATGGTGGGAATAGGGGATGAGATAGACGACTGCATACAGAGTAGTCGCGACATCGTTTAGCCAATGTCTTTGTGATTAATCAAAGACTTGGTTGCTCGATGCTTGAGTTGAGGTTGAGGTTATCGTTGGCTTAGCCTCCCGTAGAAACAATGAGATTCAATCATTAAAGAGGGTACGTACCGTCATGACAGCTTTCTATTAAATGGAAGCTCCCCCCAGCTTCAGGGGTTGGATTGCGGGCCGCCTGCAGTGAATGCGGGGCAGTCTATGCGGCTACCGGGGGCTCATGTCGATCGAGAGCTACAGCATCAAACACACAGTCGTTGAGATTAAATTAGAATCAAGCTTAACACTAGGTATTGCTTCAATAATAATGTTCAGGCATGGATTATCCCCTATTGTAGGCATATGGTATCATAATGGAATCAAGAAATCACTGTAGCAGTAGACACATCATAAAGCAATGACAACGAATGCACTCATGACAATTGAAACAATCTTCGTCCTCTATCTTTATTATTGCTCCATCCATTATAATAATACCTGAAATATTTCATAGCAGAAAGGATCATGACCAGCTAGATGAACCCGCCCGGACGTCCATTCATTCGTTTGCTTTTAATCGCTACGCCAATCCCTAACGCAAGAGACTCCTCGAAAGATGAAATACCTTTCTATAGTACAATTCAAAAAAAGAGCGTGCAACAAGCACTTCCGTACCATTACAGTTACACAAAATTACACGCGCACCATGTACGCTCATTCAAGGTCCGAGACGCTGGGTTGTGCCAACTAGCTCCGTCGCTGCGCTGCCACTGGGACCAGGGCGGTTGGTCGTGGGCAACACACCAAATCGGCCATATGTTGTCTTGTCGATGCTGACATAGTGAGGGAGAATCTTGAGGAGGTTGAGTCGGTTCTCGACCCATCGAAGACCCCATTCAGGGGGGGCAAGCAGCTTAGCATACCCGAAGCCAGCTATTTTAGCTATTAGTTTCCTTGCGATCACGACAGTGACTGTAAGACTTACCAACGTATCCAATTGCAATTCCACATAGGTGACCAAGAAGACTAGTACCAGGTACCAATGCCCTCACAACCATACACATGATTAAGGGGGTAGTCCACGTTGGAATATGGACAGTACCGACGACGAAATGAGGGTTGGTTTTGTAGGTTTGAATAGACTCCATCGCCAGCAGAGTAAATACCCACATGCTAGAACAAATGTTAGCCCAAGTTCCTGCCTAACAATTTCCTCGTCGCCGTACCTTGCTCCCAGAACGCCATGGTTTACGTGGAACACATATCGCTCGATTAGAACGTACATGACAGCCGGTATCGATGTCAGGGCTAGGTAAAGCGAGTCAACTCTTAATCCTTCAACATATCTGAGGTTTCTTACGTCCAAAGAACAAAGCAAGGGATGTTAAGGTGCCATGTTCGTTCTCGAATCGCTCCATTAAAGGAGTAAGCGCCGCGAGGTTAAGGATAGCATGGATAATGTTAAGGTGTATTAACGGGAATGTCGACAATCGATATGCTATGAGTAAGTCTAGTTAGCAAATGCGCAAAGATTCAATATCGCTTGGTAGTACCATTTGTAATGCTAATCTCTTCAGGGATGAGGGCGCCCCATTCTCGCAAGTTCCATACTGATTGTAGCGATGCGATTGCGAGAGCAACAATAGCGACGATGATGAGTCGTGTGAATAGCGGCAGCCGTGTTAGATATGAACGGGCTCGTAAAGCGTTGAAGTTCTGGAGACGGGGTCGCATGTCTAATAGATTCGAGCTGCTCGGAGCAGCCGGATGATCACTTTTTTTAAAGGAATGAAAGGACCGACGACACGGAGGGGATAATAAGATAAGAAGCAAGAGAACTAATGCGAGTTTCTTGACAATAAGAAAAAACCGGTTGAGATCGCAACTCACTTCCACGCCCTAAGAAACAGTCGCAGGACAATGGCAAGTCAAACTGGACAACGGACCCTTGACCCTTAGGTCGAGGTGTGGCTGTTGAGTTATCTCGGCACGTGATCAGTGCACGGCCACAGCTGATACCTCATGAAAGCTGAGTGATGTACTTGTTTTTGGGGCGTAGGCATCACGCAAAGTTCAAAATGCTCAACGTGCTACAGGTAAGGTAGGTAGGTAGGTAGGTAGCATCGAAAACAGGAGCCTAAAGAGACGTTCACAGCATTGCTCGAGCTTCGTTTCTGAACAGGCTGGGACGATAGATTGATACCAGACATCACCATGGCACATCGTGAATTCAAAGCAGATGTATCACTTATAAACAAGAGGTATTTGAACAGTTAGAATTTTGTTACAACTAATAAAAGCATGGCTATTCCTTTGCTACAAATATGTAAAAGACATGGGCGCTCAACATTTTAGACATATACCGTCCGTTGAAAAGCCCCTCTACTGTCTGCCCTCGAAACCCAATCGAGAACATCAGGATGTACGCCGTAAGTGACCCAAAATATCAATTTGCTCTTCTTTACTTTACTTCATTCCTTCTTTAGTTCTTGGTGGCCTTGGCCATGGTGTTCAGGGCGGAGCCGTTCTTGAACCACTCGATCTGGGCCTCGTTGAAGGTGTGGGACAGAGGGATCTCGAAAGATGGGCTGCCGTCGGCGGGGTGGACAACGAGGGGAAGGGGCTTGCCAACAGCGAGCTGAGTGCAGAGGACATCGACCTTGTCATCAGGTCGGATCTTGTCATAGTCGGCAGGGTCGGTGAAGGTAAGAGGAAGCATACCCTGCTTCTTCAGGTTGGTCTCGTGGATACGGGCGAAAGATCGGGTAATGATGGCAAGACCGCCAAGGTGACGGGGCTCAAGAGCGGCGTGCTCTCGGGAAGAACCCTCACCGTAGTTCCAGTCACCAACGACAACCCACTTGATACCCTTGGCCTTGTAGTCACGGGCGACAGCAGGGACGGCACCCCACTCACCAGTGGTGACGTTCTTGATCTTGTTGGCCTCACCGTTGGCCTCGTTGATGGCACCAATCAACATGTTGTTGGAGATGTTGTCAAGGTGACCACGGTACTTCAACCAAGGACCGGCCATGGAGATGTGGTCAGTGGTGGTCTTGCCCTTGGCCTTGATGAGGATAGGGATATCCTTGGCATCCTTGCCATCCCAAGGCTGGAAAGGAGTCAGGATCTGGAGACGGTCGGAGGTAGGGGCGACATCGACAGTGACGCTGGCACGGTCACTGGGAGGAGCCTGGTAGGTGTCCTGGCCGGGGTCGTAGCCCTTGCTGGGAAGACCATCGCCGGTGGGAGGAGCAAGCTTGAACTCCTTGCCGTCCTTATCCTTCAGGGTATCAGTGAGAGGGTTGAAGTGGAGGGAGCCGGCAATGGTCATGGCAACGACCAGATCGGGAGAGGCCACGAAAGAGTGGGTGGCGGGGTTGCCGTCGTTTCGGCCAGTGAAGTTACGGTTGTAAGAAGAGATGATAGAGTTGGCCTCGCCCTTCTTGACGTCGCGTCGGTCCCATTGACCAATGCAAGGACCGCAGGCGTTGGCAAGGACGATACCGCCGAACTCCTCAAAGGTCTGGAGCTGACCATCACGCTCGATGGTGGCGCGAATCTGCTCGGAACCGGGGGTGACAGTGAAAGCAGACTTGGCCTTGATGCCGTGGTTGAGGGCATCACGGGCAATGGAAGCAGCACGGGTCATGTCCTCGTAAGAGGAGTTGGTGCAAGATCCGATAAGACCGACTTTGAGCTCCTCAGGCCAGCCGTTCTCCTTGACAGCCTGGCTGAACTTGGAGATGGGCGTACCCAGATCAGGAGTGAAGGGACCGTTGATGTGAGGCTCGAGCTCGGAGAGGTTAATCTCGATGAGCTGATCGTACTCGGCACCCTCGTCAGGCTTGAGGCCGTGGGCGTACTGGCGGGCGAAGTCACCGATCTCCTTTCGCTTGGTGGCAGCGAGGTAGTCGTACATGCGGTCGTTGAAGGGGAAGACGGAGGTGGTGGCACCGATTTCAGCACCCTGGAGAATATCAGTCAACAATCCTATTGATGGAAGAACAAGAGTCACTTACCATGTTGCAAATGGTGGCCATTCCGGTACAAGAGATAGCGTCGGTACCAGGGCCGTGATACTCAACGATAGCACCAGTACCACCCTTGACAGTGAGGATATCGGCAACCTTCAGGATGATATCTGAAAATGTGTCAGCAAAGTCAAGAGGAAAAGCTAGATGTCATCCTTACCCTTAGGAGCAGTCCAGCCGTTAAGCTGACCAGTGAGCTTGACACCAATGACGTTGGGGGCCTTGAGCTCCCAGGGGAGATCGGCCATGACATCGACAGCATCGGCACCACCGACACCAATGGTGGCCATACCGAGACCACCACCGTTGACAGTGTGAGAATCAGTACCGATAAGAAGACCACCGGGGAAGCAGTAGTTCTCGAGGAGAATCTGGTGAATGATACCAGAGCCGGGCTTCCAGAAACCGATATCGTACTTGGCACAGGCAGTAGAAAGGAAGTTGTAGACCTCCTTGTTGATGTCAATAGCGCGGGCAAGATCCTTGGCACCACCGACTTGGGCCTCGATCAAGTGATCACAGTGGACAGTAGTGGGATTAGCAACCTTGTCCATGCCAGCGGACATGAACTGAAGGATAGCCATCTGAGCGGTGGCATCCTGGCAGGCAACACGGTCAGGTCGCAGCTTGAGGTAGCTCTTGCCACGCTGGATGTCTTGGCCATGAGGGTCGTCCAAGTGAGAGTAGAGAATCTTCTCAGCGTAGGCCAGAGGTCGGTTCAGACGAGCACGAACGATGTCGAGGTTCTCGGACATCTTCTTGTAGTTGATGTAGTTACCCTCCTCCCAGTTGTTCTGTCGGACCTGTCCAGCGAGGCATATTAGCACAACTGTTCCCGGATCTCATGTCTTGCATCTTCCCAAGCCCATAACCCGGGCTTCATATTCTCTGGCTGCCATTGAGCTATAAGTCGCGCAGTTCAGGCCTCGGCATTGCCGGTGGATTGGCAGCCGAACTGGCCCATGCGCCATGACGTTTGGCGCCTGGATAGTAGTGCAAAGAGGAAGTGATGAAGTCTCGTATCGTGGAATCAAGAGACAGCAATGCAATTGGTTTGAGGCTTACCTTCTTGTCCAGAGGGCTATCTGAAACTGTGGCCATGCGGCGGAAGCCAGAGGCAGCGCCAGCAAGGGCGCGGCTCCGGGACATGTTGCCCAGAACCTGGCGTGTAGCAAGCATTGCGACTATGGTGCTGTGAGGGGACTGTCGTTAGCAAAGAGTGATTAACGACGGCGGTTGGGTATTATAATTGACTTACGACCCAATATCGGTCGTTGAGTGACTCGATGTATGCTTGAAGGGTGATTGCGAATGTTCAACTGAAGAAGTTGAAGCTTTTCGGGTGGGTTGAAGGAAGAAGGTGGGGGAATGTGCTGCAGAGCAGGTAAGGATTTTATGCTCTTCAGCCGGTCATGTGTTTATCTGGGTTAATGCAGCAATTGGGTTTTATAATTTAGCTCAAGCAAGAAACGGACGTAAAGTTTATGTATTTTTTTGAATTTAAATTGGTATCAAAGTGTTGTAGACGTTTCAAGGACATCATTTCATTCTATTACAGTCTTTCCTTAGATATTGTTATGTTAACATCATTCTCCTCTCATACACAGTAATATTCATCTTCTTCCACAGAAGCCACGATTTGATTCTCTTCCATTTTTTTCCTCTGGTTGCGAGGCAGTTGCTGTTACCTCGGTCTTGCGGGCACCCGTTACGGCGTGAGCCCCGGACCATGATGTAATTTCCGCATCGTGGGCCCCGAAACGGTCTAGGCGTCCATCGTGCCCCGGAACCTCACAATCAATGACAAAAGATGCTCTCTGGTTGGCCAAAACTCTGACTCGCTTCCCAGGGTTTAATCACTACAGTTCCTCGGGCCAGCGGCTTTACCTTCGGTCGCCGCTGAACGGACATATCCCTTCGCACATGCGATCCTCCGAGGTCATGATGCTCGGTCACCGATCTTTTTGGGCTTCAAAACACTGTTTTTTCGGAATTCAATTTTCATCTGCGAGCAGTTGAGGGAATTTGGGGTAGCCCTTGAACGAGGGGGAATGTGAAGCTTTTCACCAAACCCCAACCCCCTATGCCCTTGTATGCACACCCCAATTGTGGTTCTGCCAAATGTCATGCCGGAGACCGCCCAGTTCATGTGTATTATCCAATAATAACTGAGGCGATTATAATCTTCATATCCGTTCTTGGAGCCGATTGCAGGCTCTTGTCCACCTCTAAGCCGCATCATGAACTCCCTGTATCGTAACCCACAATCCTGATGGAGCACTGCGAGCCGATCAACACTGTCGCATAGTCTAGTACGGCGCAGACGGCTATGCAAACGCCCATCTAACCGTGCAAGCGTCCTCCTTCTCGTCCTTTCGAGCTTGAAGTCTAACTTGCTCTTTGCCGATCGTTAATCCCGGAGCCGGCGACCCCAGACCCGCTATCCGCCGGGTATCACCAAGCCCGGCCAATTCCCATCTGATGGCTGAACAAGCTGGAAGGCTGGGCATGTGACAGCATATCTCAATTTTTATGGGAGGTTCAAAGCCCATTAATTGGATGAGATTTCTATACAAGCATAATAGACCATTAGAATGAAACTAAGGATCAGAGCACGGGGGGATCTACGAGACAGAATTGAGCTGGTCACAGTTCCGTTCTACAATCATATTTACAATGATGCTCCTTCATTAGCCTACTGCTTAGGTGCTCAGTTCTTGTCATAATGACATTTGGGGTCTTCTATCATGTAGACTTTCTATTTTACCTTGTTCAATTTTATTGTTTTGTCGGCTTATCTTTCATTACTTCCCTTGTATTTCTACTCATAGTCTCTCGAATTTGATTTCTGAGTCGCACAATGTCTTGTTTTGTCACTGACTCGAAATGGTCGTGATATCGTGCCGTCTCAAGATTCAACCTGTGGCTGTAGTGCCCCCGCATCCGTCTTATCAGCTTATCGGTCAGCCCCACCAGAACTTTTTTCGAAAATCGCCAACCTCAACGACCGCTTAGGTAGCTTGAAGTATTGAAGTTACCAATATCACAATCTGGAATAGCATACTCCAAGAACCGCATTCGTCCAAGTCATCACGAAGATGGGTGTCACAAACAAGAAAACAATCACCAAGACAAGGCGCAAGACTCGAGACGTCGACCAGGTCAAGGCCGACCTCATGTCACCTAAGCATTTGAAGCAATTCATGGAGACGAAGGCTGCTGAGGATCTTCCCGGCCTCGGGCGTCACTATTGTGTTGAGTGCTCCAAATGGTTTGATACGGATGCTACTCTGGTATCGCATCAAAAAGGAAAGCCTCATAAGAGAAGGTATGTCACATAGTGACTCGCAATAGATATCCATTTGTCTACTCTGGCATGTGTACTAACTCTCCGTTAGAGTCAAGCAGATCGCCGAAGGGCCATACACTCAACAGGAGGCTGAAGCTGCCGTCGGCTTGCGAACAGACAACGGCGACCGAAAGCGCACATTTGCCGACCAAGATAATGATGTCGCCATGGACGCCTAAATCTTATCCGATAAAAATTCTTCATAACACGCTAAAAGGGGGATATAAAATCCTAGGGCGCATCGGAGCTGGGCTTGATTTTTGACATTGCAAATGGCGTTCTGGAATATTTCTGTCGATATCCCGATTGAATTCACCTAACACCACGACCGCGCGCTCTGGCCAGTCCACTAGGCCGGCTACGTCCAACACCGCGAGTCGACCTTCCCCGAGACGACGTTCCTCGACCGGGAGCAGCAGGGAGACGTGATTGTCTTTTTGGAGGCTCTGGTGTGGTGAATTTGGAAGACTTGGTGGTAGTGGGAGGATTCTCGACAAAGGACGTGTCAGTGGTCCTAAGAGGCTAGTTAGAAGGGCCAATAAAGGGTGTTTACGGAGAAGATTTACATGAATGTCATTTCTGCATCAGCCTCTGATTTTGATGGGGTCACGGCGGGTTGTTCTGGTTGAGTTCGGTCTCTGCGGAAAGATTCCGGGACAGGTCCCTGCGAGAATAAGCTTTAGAATAACAAAACCATACATATTCAACACGGATAGCTTCGATAGACAGACCTCTGGGAAATCAACACAAAAGGCATTCATGTTCAGGCCATAAAGGAAGCTCGCAAAAGATTCGCTGAATCTCGCTAAACTCTCGTGCATAAGCTGAAAGTGCATCATATTCGCTTCGAGGTCGGCCATGGCATCGGAAAGTTCAGCAAAGGCTGGCTCAAACGCATTCAGCGGAAATGGTGCATCGTGTTCTCCAGCACCTCGCGCGGACTCGCGAAAGGATGATCGGGATGAAGGTCGCAGCGGGGTGGTAGGTCGTGACGTTCGGGAACGAGAATTTGAGCGTTTGCTGGGGTCCAGAGGTGTAGTCGACATTTTGGCAGTTTTTGTTCTGTTTCGCTTTCGCTGTTCTGTTTTTGTGTACCGTTTCGTGTATTCGTGGCTCGGCGTATGGGTAGTGCAATCCGCGTATTTGATATCGCGACCTGAAAGTTGGATTGTACGAAAGTCAACAAACATTGGATGGAAGTCTGTTGTGGCGCCCCCGCAATTCGTTTCGAGATGTGGCTCCCAGTCCTATGTGGCCTTCCCTTTCCCCACGACGCTTCTATTGCCCAGATAGCATTATATGTACTTTACATCATGCCCGATTTTTATATCAGTTGCTCTTGAGTCTTACTTACTTTTGCTATTTTGTTACTCCCACATTATATCTTCTAAAACTCGTAATAGCTCGAGCATGATGGGCATTATGGTTTCCAATTTCTCTACTATCCAATATCCATGTTTGAGAGATGTCGCGTGAGCAGTCTTCTAGTAAGGGGCAGACAGGACAAAGACATACGATATGGTACGGATACCGAATAAAGGAAAGCTCATTGTAGGAAGACTTTGGTAAAAAATACACTGCCATGTTATAACCATTCTCATTTTACATCGACTGCGAGACATGGGGCCCCTTGACCATGCGATATCACAGGATTCTTTGTCTTCAAGATGTTACTTGTACTAGCTTGGTAGCTCTGTAGGGTAGAGCACAGCCACACTCACATCACGCTCACACTTGACGGAGTTTGTTGTCAATTTCAATTATTTTCATATGTCTTGCTAACTTCTCTCCTGGACATGATCTTGATGTTGTTTCGCCTTTTGTTCGAGAAATCTTGATCGGGGTTCGTGAGGTGCGTGGCAGGACAGCGTCAATATCAATAACAGGCCTCCAATCGTTGTTCCCGAGTACTCCGAACACTAACAAATGCCCTACGTCAATAATTGATCCTATCCACTCCTCATCCGCGGAAACCGGAGTCTTACAAGCTCCGAACACACCTTGAGCATCAACAGGTTATTCTGTTTTATTACGCTCGTACCATCCTATAAAAAATCCGGACGATTCACATCCATCATCAACCCTGGAGGCCTGTCAGTGGATTGTTCATACTTTGTACCTGCAAAGCAACTTTGAGGATCTGTGGAGCCAATAACACGCCAAGAAAGAGTGTCCCGCATTCTAAAAATCCCCATAAACGACGACATTGATTAACCTACCACCTTTAGTTTTTGCGGCGTATGTGTACGCGTTTGCAAATCTGACATATCCTTCTCAACCCTTTACCTATGAGGACTCACCTGGGACGGAACCTATGCTCGTATAGCCCTCTTAAATACTCCTCTTACCCACTTTCGCGCCACCTCCAGCTACGATCATCTGTCCTTTCTTCCAGCTTACTGAGACAACCCCTTACAACCTCACAAGGAACCCCTGCATATACTAGGAGCATCGCCTCTGCGAGATATCTCACAGGTTCACGGAACCTCACTCACTCAATTGCCATCAAACGGACATTACACAGCAAAGCCGGCTCAGATCCAAGTACCAGCCTTTCCCTTGAGGCCAACTCGCTTTACTCAGTTGTTGTAGCTGTAGCAGTCATTACGGCTGTTGTTGCTATATCAGCTTGGCCTGCAGGAAGCCCCAGCAAACAGCCCCCACCAGAAGAGTTCGAGGAAGAGTTCGAGATCATGTCTTTCCAATTACCCCCTGGGCGCCCAGGGAATCTGACTCCCGAGCAAGAGGAGAAGCTTCGCAAGCTATGGACTGCTGTTTTCCAACTCACTGGCGTGGCCGATGAGGGGAGCTCTGGTGCCAATCTCTTGCCCCAGAAAGAGGAGGCGAGTCCAGCAGAGGCTGATCCTAAGAAGAAGCGAGGATTCGGCATGTTCAAGAAAGGCAAATCCGGTACTTCGACACCAACTGAAGCTTCCGCTGAAGAGGACAAGTACAATGAAACTAAACAATTCCATGAGACTTTGGCCAACGAGTCCCCTGAAACAATTCGACACACGATATGGTCCATGGTGAAGCATGATCACCCTGATGCCCTCGTTCTGCGCTTTCTCAGAGCACGAAAGTGGGATGTCGAGAAGGCTCTCGTCATGTTGGTGTCCACTATGCATTGGAGGCATAACGACATGAAGGTAGACTCCGAAATCATGAAGAACGGAGATGCCTTTGCGGTTGAGGATGAGAAGACTGACTCTCCTACCAAGCAAGTTAGCGCCGACATGCTGAAGCAACTCCGCATGGGCAAGAGTTTCCTGCACGGCACTGATAAGCAAGGCCGACCTATCTGTGTCGTCCGGGTTCGCCTGCACAAGGCTGGGCAAGAGTGCGAAGAAAGTCTGGAAAAGTACACAGTCTACATTATTGAGACGGCGCGCATGACCCTCCAACCCCCTGTTGATACAGCTGTAAGTGCCCGTGGTCTAGAAATCAGAGCACAACACTGACAGGCAAACGCAGTGCATTGTTTTCGACATGACTGGCTTCTCTATGGCCAACATGGACTACACTCCTGTCAAATTCATGATTAAGTGCTTTGAGGCCAACTATCCCGAGTCTCTGGGTGCTGTCCTGGTGCACAAAGCTCCCTGGCTTTTCCAAGGTATGTTGCTCTTTTTAGAGTGAAGATAAATACTGACTCGTAATAAGGTATCTGGAAGGTCATCCGTGGCTGGCTTGACCCTGTGGTGGCAGCCAAGGTTCACTTCACTAACAACCGGGATGAACTCGAGGAGTTCATCGCTCCAGATCATCTGATCAAGGAGCTTGAAGGTGATGAGAACTGGGAGTACAAGTACATCGAGCCTATCGCTGGCGAAAATGAAAAGATGAAGGATACGCAAACCCGGGATCGTCTTTTGACTGGCCGTGAAGAGTTGGTCAAGAAATTCGAGCATACAACTAGGGAATGGATCCGACATCCTGATGGTGAGCAGGGCAAACAACTCAAGGCCGAACGAGAGAAGATTGCCAAACTTCTCAAGGAGGATTACTGGAATCTTGACCCATATATCCGAGCACGAACACTCTACGACAGACAAGGTGCGATACAGAGTGATGGCAAGACTGACTGGTACTCGCTCAAGCCACCGGCTGCTGCGGGAGCCAGCACTTCTGCTGATGACCTAGACTAGACGCGACGTGTGAAGGACAAAAGGGACTTGGGTTGTAGATAATCAGGTTGATTTGGCGGGGCAGGATGATAACTGGTAACCGGACAATAATACTAGAAGGACTCTTCATGAACCAGTTCCCTAATTTCCCAATCCAACACGTTTGCATATGCGAAGATCGAAGCTCTTTAGATCTTGGCCTTGAGCTCCTCACAGTAAGCCTTGAGCTGTTCCATATCTGCGGGCTTCGTGGGCCATTTAACGCCAAGGCCCTCGGTCTCGTTGGGCTTAGGGATCTGAATATTGTTAGCTGTAGCTCAACGATAATTCAGGCTTTATCTTGTTACCATATGGAAGTGAACCTGGACTATATTAGTTTCTTGACACCATAGATTTGGTTTTATAGACTTACATGATCCACTTCTTGGTGAGCAATACGGCCATTGTTCTGGAGGATGTTGTAATCGGTGGCACCGGTCGCGTTGACAATCTTCTTGACAACAGGCTATGGACACAATTAGACTTGAGCATTCAGCACTAACGTCCCAGTACTTGCCAGAATCTCGGTGAGATGGTCGTCGGGAATATCGGCTAGCTTAGCACCGTGGTGCTTGGGAATGACAAGCTATATCTTGTCAGTGGGTTCATGACGTGAGTTGCTAAGAACATACAGCATGGCCCTTGCTGAGAGGACCAATGTCAAGGAAAGCAAGAGTCTTGTCGCTCTCAAATAGCTTGAAAGAGGGGATATCACCTGATGAAGGATCAAGTCAGTTTACACGAAGACCAGGAGTTAGACAAAAGAGCTGATAAACACCCTCGACATACTCTCCCCTCGGCAACTCCCAGTATACTCTCAACTCATTCATTCATTCAACCACCGTGCTTCTCCCGTCTCTTACCCTTGATGATGCGACAGAAAATGCAGGAGGACATTTTTGTGTTCAAATATTTGGTTGTTGAAGAAAGTAAATAGGAAAAAGAATCAGAAAACGAGCTGGAGTTCAATTGTCAATTGAAGGATCAGATTACATGAGGTAACATTGAGAGAGGTGCAGCATGGAGCTACCTATGAGGGGCAGCTGGTGTGAGCTTTGATTGGCTGTAGCGTTTGGATTGAGGGTATATAACCCCAAATTACACTGCTTTCTTTCGGAGTGGGACCTCCCATCGAACTCACCTCTTGCCTTTTACCAGATGTGACCGTGGGATTGGCCCAACAGACTCCATTCACCTAATCTTTGGAAACCATTCGTCTAGAGGCTCTAGATTCGAATTTTGATTTTTGTTCCATTTTTTAATTCAAAAGCATTCAGTAGCGTCATGTATTAGTCGGTCTTTTGTTCTTGGTAATTTTTTAAAACCATTGAAGCCCTTTTTGGCGTTTTAATAGCTTTCATGCCCATGTTTCTAGAAGTGAGGCTTGTTTCTGCGCCTTGATTTTTACGTCATCTTCATCTCGGCGGGGTCGCCTCGGCCCCTCCAAGCACGGGAGGGTACCTACCACTAGAACTACCTAACTGCCCGTCTCCCAAGGCATAACCGTACCAACCAACCCATGATCCATCACTCTTCGCCCACTTTCAGGCGCCCGGTTTCTACCTTGTAGCACTTTTTGCCAAGATTTGCTGTTACAGTCAGTCAGTACCCGTACGAGTCACGAGCTTGATCCCCTGAAGCATATATACTCCAACTTTCGCCGCGGACTGCTCCTTGGCTTAGTACTAACATAGTACGATCGACACCGTCAAGTTTGCGACGAACGTGCAGATTCCAAGCCATATACAACCATCGCATTTACTCAAA
Organism: Fusarium pseudocircinatum; assembly: GCA_013396035.1. Lineage (NCBI taxonomy): Eukaryota > Fungi > Ascomycota > Sordariomycetes > Hypocreales > Nectriaceae > Fusarium > Fusarium pseudocircinatum. Next base: position 27,809 of record JAAOAS010000319.1, read on the forward strand.
ACGAAATGCCTGAATACATCAACACGCCTCTCTTTGGCGGCGCAATCACTTGCGACCTGCCTGCCAAGTTCGCTGACGTCAGGTTCGTCCTCGTTACTCTTTGCGCCTAACTACACCACTTCCTGTGCTGACTCTATGCGCTGCAGCAAGTTGCGACAAGTTCCCGATAATCAAGAAGTCTGGATCGATCAGGATGGTTTCACCAGCATTATCTTCGACATCACAGAGCGTGTTGGAGGCTCTGGCTCAGGCCCTGAGGTGGATGGTCGTGCAATGACAACTCATCTTGAAGATATGGTTGGTTCGGATATCGATACCGTCAAGATCTGGAACACTGCCGAGACCGAGTTCTCGAATCTAGAGTATGTTGTCTCAGATGCCTTCTGGAAGTGGCAGTTACTGATATCTGTAGACCTGGTACTCCCGCATACACTCTTATTTCCACGCAGACTCCTCGTGTGAACCAATCCCGCGACACAACATCTGCACCCGATTTCACAGCCATCATCCTAACTCTTCTGCGGCTCGAGAAGGCCAAGACTGATATTCTCATCACAATCAATGTCCCTCACATCAAGGGAGAGTACGACGAGGCTGAGGTTGATCTTGAACTAGGGCGTCAGGGTAAGCTCATTGGCGCTGCCGTCGAGTACTCTGCTACTATCTGGTCGACATTTAAGATCAAGGACTTGGGTCTCTTTGGTGAAGCTTAAGGTAGCTGAAGTTTGTTAAAAGCGAATGGATAACATATTTAGGTTCCGGAGGGAATGCAATGGGAAAGAGCTAGGATATCATGAGATGACTACCACGACTTATGACCCGTTTTCTTTGTCGATGGATGATATACAATTATGGACATGACAAGTGTGATTCTCTAGCATGCGGGAATATGCAGGCTCAAAAGTTGCTTTCAGATTAACATGACAACATGTCTTGATAGAAGGCCATATTGATGAACATCCAGGCATATGTAGCTTGGGAAGCTCTGTAATTTTAAGAGACTGCTGGCTGATAAGAGTCAACTCGAACCTTGTCTGCATTCGCTGACTATATACACTCTATCATCACTCTAATGTATTGAAAGCTTGCCCGTTTATACAGTGTAGTCGATGAACTTCTATGAGGGTAGTGAAGGCAGTATCTCTGTAGACTGGAGGCGAAGACGCAGGTGAATTTAGTTAACTCGGACACGCAAATTATAATATTGAATGGGTATAGACAAACAAACTCCTAGTTATGCATTTATGCTTCAGCCTCGATAGTTAGATCAACCATCTTGTCAACAACACTCTCAACTCCCAACTTGCTAGCCACTTTGCTTCCAGTCTTACCACCCTCTTGCTTCGCCCACTTCTCTGCAATGAGCTTCATGACCACCTTCTGGGGACTGCCTGGGTTCTCTCCTCTGACCACACCCATCTGCTCTCTCACAAACGCCTGATATCGGCTCGGTGCTTTGCCTGCTGCTGCTCCCCTTGGTACTGGCTTGGTCTGCTTCAAGTTGCCTTTGCACTTCCCACATTTTGATCGCTGAGTATTAATACTTTTGGAATGCCGCTTATACTCAACTCCGCATTCTTCACACTCCCAAATGTACTTGAAGTCGATTTCGTAACTGTGCTTGGTCGTCACTTCGATGCCGCGATCGCCAAATTTAGCTGAGCACTTGGCCGCCCAAGCCTTGAACTCTCGGCCGTGAGGGTTTGTCGTTATGCCACTGATCATGAAGTTGGCGAGATGGCAAAACTCATGTGCCATGACATTGAGTAGGCGGTTCTCGTCATCAATGACCTTTTCAGCAAGTTCAATCGATGCATGATGCTTGAATATCTTAATGGGCTGACCGTCTTCCGCCTTGCGTGTCGTTCTAATAGTCTCACAGCGCCAACTTGCTCGCCCAGCCGTTGTATTAAGTGTTTTCGTCCAAACGAGCTTGACGCCGCCTGTGGAAGCAGCAAGCTCGGCAATCCTACACTTTGTGATCTCGCGATCAAGTTCGGCTAGAAAGCTCTCGGCGAGTGCATGTTTACTAGATTCAAATGACTTCTTGGTCTCCTTCTTGGGCTCTTTCTTCGGGCTCGCCTTGCTGGGGCTTTTGGTAACCGGGGGAAGGATGAGCTTGCGTGGCGAGTGCTGGTCGTTCCAATCGTTAACAAAATCCTGGTTCCAAAAGGCATCCATACTTGGACGGTGTGGCGTTTTAGGGATCTGTATTTTCTTGCTTGGTGATGCAAGCCCTCTTGGCTTAGGTGCTTTAGGAGGAGTACTGGGTGGTGTGGTGAACTCGTCTATCTTCAATACTCTGCTCTCCTCATCTGAGAAGTCCTCAAGCTGTAGCCGCAGCTTAGATAATGTGTTTGCAAGGTCCGAGGTGGTGGTCGTCCCTGAAGCAAGCCGTTTACCACTTTGGCTGGTCTTCCTGGACCCAGCACCCTCTTTACTCGAAGTGGTATTCTTGGCAAGATCGCGAGTTTTTTCATTGCTAGTGTTCGAAGAGGGGTTTGGTTGAAGAGTTGGAGGATTCTTGATTGATGGGATACGCTCCCTGGTGCCAACTGTCTTTGATGGCTGGCTGCTCAAGGATCTTGCCCCTCTTCTTGTCGGGGGATCGGGGGAGTCATTCAACCAGTCCGACTCTGAGGCAGAGTCAGAATGCTCGTCTGCAGTTTGATAGATACTTGGCTCTTCTGCTTTCTCGTTCTCCTGGCTCACTTCGCTTTCGGCATCGCTATCGATCTCTCGTGCAAAAAGCGATGCTTTTGACTTGGTCCCAGAATGAATACTTGGTATCGGCTCCGGAAGCTCCAGAGTAGGTGTTGCCACCTTACTTGTAATTATTTTTTGTAGACATCGGACTCTTGTCAAGACTGTTTCCTTTTCGGAGTCATAGTTCTCATCACTCTCGTCATCAGAATCTTGCACAACCCTCTGGTTTCTCCTCCATCTTGGCTGTTGTCGCGACTGCGACATGTCCTTCTCAGTGTCGGAGCCACAATCGGATTCTGAATATGATGAAAGTTTGTCGACTTCAGTCGTTTGTCGTGATGGCTTCTTCTCATAACTTGCAACCCTTGACTTACTCCGTCGACCACCTCGTGTGCTTTTCTGTTCTTCCGAGTTCCATTTCTGGAAGAGCGGGTTGGCGGCGGCTTGATTTGGCTCTCCAAGACGACGCACGCGTCGGGTTTCAGTATTGGAAGCAGTCTTAGGAATCGTAGGCTTGCTGACTGATGGCGCTGGCGTAGTTGTCTTTGGTGCTCGGGAGCGTGGTTGTCGAATAAGCGTTTTCAGGTCAGGTAGGTCATCGTCACTAGAGGGACAAATATCTGCCAGTCTTGCCATGGTGGATGTGTTGAGTCGCAGGTGAAGAGGCTCAAGCTATGGCATATGCTGGTCGAGGGTGTGTTTCTTGCGTTGTCACTGGCATGTGGGTATATAGAGTGATACTTTTCGGTAGACGATGCTTTGATAGGTATGCGATGACCTGGAGACAACAATTCAAAGGGCATAAAGCGGTTAAGCTTGATTGCATGATGGCTGCAGTAAATTTTAAATCTTCTATAGATCTATCAAGATTTGGAACTCAAAGTAGAGAACCATTACGTTGGCACAGCAACGGACCCATACTGGAATGTGGGATCGCGAGTCCACGTGACGTCCACCAACTTCTGTCATGTCTCCATGGATCGGGCATGCAGGACACGGGCTCACGATGAATAATTATTTGATGGGTTTGTGCCAGATGTATCCGCAGTTCGTAATGACTGGTATTTCATGCCTACAAAGTATCGAATTGACTAAGCGGCTTCGTCCACAATTCTAGAACACGAAGCTAGAATTGACAATTTAATATCGGAATGAGAAGCCCGAGCCGGAGGAGCGGGAATCAACTTGACATGCTTATTTTAGGTGCTCGCTTGGGTCGTAGTCCCTTGGCAAATCTTCAATGCCAGTTGCTAATAAGACCTGAGAGGTGATGGATAGGGTATAGGTTAACCCATGAGAATAACATTACTTCATGGTTAGTACTGTGCAACTCAGCTTATGGCTTCCTGCTATGTGAAACATATCGTTCAGGCAGAAACATGACGTATTTTTTAATTAATTGACCATATTATTAGAATATTCAGTTGAAAAGTGGAAGCCATGACAAAGAAACAAAGCCGTACGAGGCCAACTAACAAATTGGACGTGACTCCGTTGCCGGACTGTTTGAAGCGCTAACGGGTGGGAACATGGGAAAAAGGAGGTGGCCATTTTCAGAAGTACCCGCCAAAAGTTGCTTTTCACTTCGGTTGGTCAATGATAGAGCTCACTCCGTGAGTCCATGCGGTGATCATCAATCGGCTGTCGATAGATCATTATTAGCTGGCTCGGTACAGCAGCCGTGTCGCCGTGCGTGTCACATTGCTGATGGTCATCTACGGCCAGGATCATCATGTTTATTGAACCAAGCTGCAGGTCAATCACGGTCTATCGTCAATATCAACAAGCAGCACAAGCATCACCTCTATAACACATGCATGTCAACTTATTTATACCTAGCCAATTTCGTCCCCAGCTACTGCTAGTCAACGGGTGGCGGGACGCCGGCTTGCCTTGACAACAGAAACTTGAATATTTCGGAGCAGTTCCCGTAAGAATTCTCAACATCAAACCAAACGCAACAAGACGATTCCTTTAGCGTGGTGGACACGGGCCCGTTGAACCAGTTTGGGATAGGCAAATTAGACTAACTGCAAAGTTAATCCTTTAGCACAGCAGATGGGGAATAGAGAGAAAAAAAAATTGAAGCAGAACCACAGCTTTCTATGGAGAGACTTTGGGGGGATCGATGATCGTGTTGGATCGTGTCGGTGTCTGAAGCTTACCAGGGATGACCTTGTAAGGGAGCTGCTGTTTGGGCCGGCGTATCACATAGGCCGCGTACAACGTCGTCATCGATTGTATGTAATTATACTGCTGACGGGACGGGATGAAAAAAAAAGAGCGAGCTCATTGTGGCAGTGTTACAGCGGGAAGAGAACAACTGAGCACTCGCTCACACGCTCAATCGAGTTGCCATCGGCTATTTCTTTTTACAGAACCTCCTTTTAATTCCACGCTGCATGCTATCCCGTGTGAAGGAGCTGTTTTCGTTGCTCTCTCCTCCAAAAATGCGTGACGCAGGATCTGTTCCTGCATGATGAATGGGTACGGTGCAGAGCATCCACTGACTTTTCTCCCCAATTTCTAAGCGGCCTTGCTTATCAATGCCCTCTGTCTATCCGTACTGCTCCGTAATTACCGGCACAACAATCGAGATTGCATCTCTAAGGCTGAAACAATTTCAACAAAGATTAGCATGAGATGAAAAGATAATGAATGGCTTTTATCATATTTGATAGGTTTGGGATAAGTGGAAGAGCCAAGGGTAAGGAAGCATGAATTGAGGTACCAGCCATCCCATCATCTGATAGTGACGAGCAGGGTACGTGCATATTCAGTTCGAGGACACGGTTACGCAGCAGTTCAAGTTCTTCCCGCTTGAGGATTCGACGAACCAGCTGAAGCTTCTCGAAGTGCTTTACTTACGGCCGTGGCCGCAGCCGTGACGGGTACCAGCAGCTTGCAGGCATAGACACGTGTACGTGTAGCTTGATAACAGCTTCGTTCAATTCACTGGTGAATCTCAACCCCGAAAACCATCCAAGATATGCAGACATACATACGGAGTAGAATTTCCTTGATTAATGCATCCTCTCTGCCTTGCTTGATATCGCGGTTGGGGAACAATCAATAACTCAGCCACTCGCTGAATTTAACCTTTGGGTGACCAACTGCAACCTTCAATCATGCCACTGTAACACAACTAACTAGACTAAACCAAGCAGGTTAGCTGGTAGTGGCCTGGATGCCTTAGGTGTTGTGCTTCTCATTTAGATAACCTTTAGCCTTTCTGTTAAAGCAACAATTTATCAGTGAGTGAGAATGAGGCATTGCCAATGCCAACCATAACTCCGGGCCACAGAAAGAAATTTGACTCGAGCTTCGGATGCGCCGTTCAGGGGCGCCGGTGCCCCTCAGTGGGCCTTGGAGGCTTCATCCAAAAGCCCGATTTGCAGCAAGGACTTGTCAGGCCCACAAAGGAGTGACTCCGTACCAATGACGACGCGTGGCTGGCTATTTCTGAACAGTACTTTAAAGGTACGAGCTCGTACAAGGTTCCGCCTCATGGGTCTTTTGCAAGCGAGGCTCCAGAAGCAAACGCCTTGCAGCGGAATGTGAGCAGAACAAGGCCAGCTGAGATATTGCCGCAACATGTATCCATTAGGTACTCACTCCCATTAGAGAGAGAATGCTGAACTGCAGCACATCCATCCGAGGAATCCGCCCACCATTCTCTCAATCGGAGTCCAAACTGGCCAACCCCCTCCAGAGACAGAGACCCAACCACCCCCTTGTAATCACCAATCAAGACCCGTATCCCCTGACACTCCTGGTCAGCGCCCCTGGCTTGCACTGCGAGTCGCGGGCGCGGGCCAGTTTTTAGGGGCGATGGCCCTCTCTGATGGGATGGGATGGATGGGTCTATCGAGAGGAAAGCAAGGAACCGAAAGGGGACGACTTGGAAACGGCCCGGACGATCCACTGTTGGAACAGCGCATCACGATGGTTGCTGCGATGGATGAGAGTATGGATGGATACCTCATTATTGCAGTAGAATAGCTGACGGGACCTGTTAATGCTTAATGTTAGAGAGTTGGACGGTTGTGCTTTTGAATCGAATTGAGTTTCAGCGGTCTTGCCGCTGTGAACTTCGGGCTTAGCGGGTATCACGCCCTGTAACTCTGAAGCCCAGTGTTAACAACTTTTATAGCCAATGGCCCACTTTTCGAGTCGAGATATGCTCTGCCATGCTGAGGATTGTAGCTAATTCGCTGACCTGACCAGAAATGGAGCTGCGAGGCTCCTAAAAAAAAGTCTCCCTTCTGTTAGTTGCTGCTGATGGATGCATTGTTGCTCCCTCCCTCTCGTTGTGCAGCACTAGCTAGCAGTGAGTGGGTGAGTGAATGAATGGTGTTTTTGTTTCCCATCGCACTCTCCCTTCCATTCTCACTCCCACGTTGTTGTCTACGTACATACTACGTGTCTGCGTTGAGGGAATCAAAACATTCAATCCAAGTTTGTCGCCCAAGCCTTGATCTCTTCTTTCTCACCCCCCTCAATGTCTTTGGCCACTGCAGAAGGATCACACTTCTAATAACACATATCACTCACGTCGAATAATTGGAAACTTCTCTCCATCCATCCATCAATCAATCAGTTCAAGGTGGTTCCCCTGTTATCTTACAGACACACCCTTGCAGTTCTCCACCCCCTGACTTTGCCCTGGATAACCCGGCGCCGAGACACGCAGCGTTTCTCTCCCTCCCCGTGCGGGTTGGAACTCAAACCACCAAAAACCAACCCTCGTCTTCTCCCCTTTGCTGTTCTTTGCATTACGCATTGCCGACACTCGTTTTACGGCTACGCCAAATCGCTTTGTCTCGCACTCGGACTAACGACGTCGACTTCTCAAGCTGGTGAATCACTCTCCGTGATTGATTCATCTTCTTGAGCCCGTATCGACACCGAATCGCATAATTTATTGGTCTTTCTTTCTAGGCCAAGCCACTGCCCGTTCGGCCTTTCTGACGGTTTTTAACAACAAACAATCAATCAATATCTTGCAGTGCCGGCCACGCTTTTTCTCCCGCCTGATCTTGATTCACAATCACGCTCGCTGGCCATCCACATGTGTACCACTAGGTGAGTTCTGGTAGCTTGACTGTCCATGAGGTTGTACCCTATGCTTCGTTCATCCGGCTTCACATCACTGGATGACGTCTCTTAGGACAGGACGACCCATGGCGTGGATGTTATTCATACGGGCAACAACTGACCTTAGCTTCCAATAGATAATCAATTTAAGCAACATGTCGGGATATCCAGGCGGTGGTCAACGTGACCAGTACGATGATGGTTATGGCCATCAGCAGGGAGGCAACCAGCAGCAACACGGTGGAAACACTGACTCCTATTACCAAGACGATCAGTACTACGATCAAGGCTACGATAACCGTGGCCCCAATAACAACAACAACAACCATGACGGCTACTACGACGAATCGTGAGCATCGAGTCCCTCCTTTCGTAGTTCTTTCACTAACACAATAGTAGTGGCTACTATAACGCCGACCCGAATAACCCCTACCAGCAGGATGGAGGCTATTACGACGGCCACGATCAATACCAAGATGGATACTACGACAATGGCCAGGGCGGCTACTATGATCAGGACTACGACCGTGGCTATCAAGGCCAAGGAGGCCGTCAGGGCTCTGAGGAAGACTCCGAGACTTTCAGCGACTTTACCATGAGATCGGACATGGCTCGCGCTGCTGAAATGGACTATTACGGCCGGGGCGACGAACGTTACAATAGCTACAACGATGGACAACGTGGCTACCGACCTCCTTCCTCGCAAATCTCGTATGGTGGGAATCGCTCTTCAGGTGCTTCGACTCCTAACTATGGCATGGACTACGGTAATGTTCTCCCTGCTGGTCAGCGATCCCGAGAGCCTTATCCGGCCTGGACTTCGGACGCCCAGATTCCTTTGTCCAAGGAGGAGATTGAGGACATCTTCCTCGACTTGACATCCAAGTTCGGTTTCCAGCGTGATAGCATGCGCAACATGTACGATCATCTGATGATTCTTCTCGACTCTCGAGCCTCGCGCATGACCCCAAACCAGGCACTTCTCTCGCTTCATGCCGATTACATTGGTGGTGACAACGCCAACTACCGCAAATGGTACTTTGCTGCTCACCTGGACTTGGATGATGCTGTAGGATTCTCCAATGCTCAGGGCAAGGGCTTAAAGCGCAAGAAGAAGGGCGGAAAGAAGAAGAAGAAGGATGCCGAAGCCAATGAGGCCGAGACTCTGCAGGAGCTTGAGGGCGATGACAGTCTGGAAGCTGCTGAGTACCGCTGGAAGAGTCGCATGAACAAGATGTCTCAGCATGATCGGGTTCGTCAGATCGCTCTGTACCTGCTTTGCTGGGGTGAAGCCAACCAAGTTCGTTTCATGCCCGAGTGCTTGTGTTTCATCTTCAAGTGTGCGGATGATTATCTCAACTCTCCCGCTTGCCAAGCTCTTGTTGAGCCTGTGGAGGAGTTCACTTACCTTAACAACGTCATTACTCCTCTCTACCAATACTTGAGAGACCAGGGATACGAGATTTCCGACGGCGTGTACGTCCGCCGTGAGCGCGACCACAAGAACATCGTTGGTTATGATGATTGTAACCAGCTATTCTGGTATCCCGAAGGTATTGAGCGCATTGCCCTCCAAGATAAGAGCAAGCTGGTTGATGTGCCTCCTGCTGAGCGGTATCTCAAGCTGAAGGACGTGAACTGGAAGAAGTGCTTTTTCAAGACTTACAAGGAGTCTCGTTCTTGGTTCCATCTTCTCGTCAACTTCAACCGTATCTGGATCATTCATTTGACCATGTTCTGGTTCTACACCTCCCATAACGCTCCCAGTCTCCTGGTCGGACCAAAGTACGAACAGCAGGTTAATCAGAAACCCTCAACGGCTAAGCAATTCTCTATCGTCGGGTTTGGTGGTGCCATTGCATCGCTTATCCAGGTTCTTGCTACTCTTGCGGAATGGGCTTATGTTCCTCGTCGATGGGCTGGTGCGCAACATCTCACTAAGCGACTCCTGTTCCTGCTCTTTATCCTGGTTCTCAACATCGCTCCTGGTGTAAAGGTTTTTATGTTGCCAAAACTTGGACCTGAGAAAATCAACACCGCCATTGGTATCGTTCACTTCATCATTGCTGTGATCACTTTCATCTTCTTCTCTATCATGCCTCTTGGAGGTCTATTCGGCAGCTACCTGTCTACCAATAGCAGACGCTACGTTGCTAGTCAGACATTCACTGCTAGCTGGCCAAGGCTCCGTGGCAATGACATGGCAATGTCCTATGGTTTGTGGGCAACAGTATTTGGTGTGAAGATGGGTGTCTCGTACACTTACCTGATTCTTTCGTTCCGTGACCCCATCCGATACTTGAGCATCATGAACGTTGACTCTTGCCTGGGTGACAAGACCCTCCTCGGCAATCAACTTTGCCGCTGGCACCCGACAATTGTCCTGGCCCTGATGGCCTTCACTGACGTTATCTTCTTCTTCCTCGATACTTACCTTTGGTATGTCTTGCTGAACACCGTCTTCTCGGTTTCACGATCGTTCTATATCGGATCCTCCATCTGGACACCCTGGCGTAACATCTTCTCTCGCCTTCCTAAGCGTGTTTACTCCAAGGTTCTAGCAACGACGGACATGGAGATCAAGTATAAACCAAAGGTTCTCATTTCTCAAATTTGGAACGCCATCGTTATTTCGATGTACCGTGAGCATCTTCTTGCGATCGAACACGTTCAGAAGCTTCTTTATCATCAGGTTCCTTCTGAGCAGGAGGGCAAGCGAACCCTCCGTGCACCTACTTTCTTCATTTCTCAGGAAGATCACTCTTTCAAGACCGAGTTCTTCCCCGCCTACAGTGAAGCTGAACGTCGAATTTCGTTCTTTGCGCAATCCCTATCGACTCCCATTCCTGAGCCACTGCCCGTTGACAACATGCCTACCTTTACGGTCATGATTCCTCACTACAGCGAGAAGATCCTTCTTTCTCTCCGTGAAATCATTCGCGAGGACGAGCCTTACTCTCGTGTTACCCTCCTGGAGTATCTCAAGCAGCTGCACCCTCACGAGTGGGACTGCTTTGTCAAAGATACCAAGATTTTGGCCGACGAAACCTCGCAATACAACGGTGAGACAGATAAGAACGAGAAGGATACCGCCAAGAGCAAGATCGACGATCTTCCCTTCTACTGTATTGGATTCAAGTCTTCCGCACCCGAGTACACCCTCCGTACTCGTATCTGGGCGTCTCTTCGTTTCCAAACCCTGTACCGCACGATCTCTGGTTTCATGAACTACAGCCGTGCCATCAAACTCCTCTACCGTGTCGAGAATCCCGAGGTTGTGCAGATGTTCGGTGGGAACACCGACAAGCTCGAACGTGAGCTTGAGCGTATGGCCCGTCGCAAGTTCAAGATTGTCGTTTCTATGCAGCGATTCTCCAAGTTCAAGAAAGAAGAGATGGAAAATGCCGAATTCTTGCTCCGCGCCTACCCTGACCTTCAAATCGCCTATTTGGACGAGGAACCTCCGGTTGCTGAAGGCGAGGAGCCCCGACTTTACTCCGTTCTCATCGACGGCCATTCTGAAGTTATGGAGAACGGCATGCGACGCCCCAAGTTCCGTGTTCAACTCTCTGGCAACCCTATCCTCGGTGATGGAAAGTCTGACAACCAAAACCACTCTATCATCTTCTACCGCGGAGAATACATCCAGCTCATCGATGCCAACCAGGACAACTATCTCGAGGAGTGTCTCAAGATTCGCAGCGTTTTGGCCGAATTTGAAGAGATGAAGACAGACAATGTTTCCCCTTACACCCCTGGTGTCAAGAACGACGTTAGCTCCCCTGTGGCCATTCTCGGTATGCGAGAATACATTTTCTCTGAGAACATTGGTATTCTTGGTGACATCGCTGCCGGCAAGGAACAGACATTCGGTACTCTCTTCGCTCGAACGATGGCTCAAATCGGCGGTAAACTTCATTACGGTCATCCCGATTTTCTCAACGGCATTTTCATGACAACGCGTGGTGGTGTCTCCAAGGCTCAGAAGGGTCTGCATCTGAACGAGGATATTTATGCTGGTATGACTGCCATCCTTCGTGGTGGACGTATCAAGCAATGCGAATACTTCCAGTGTGGTAAGGGTCGTGATTTAGGTTTCGGTTCCGTCCTCAACTTCACAACCAAGATTGGTACTGGTATGGGTGAACAGTTCTTGTCCCGCGAGTACTACTATCTCGGCACTCAACTTCCACTCGATCGATTCTTGTCCTTCTACTATGCCCATCCTGGTTTCCATTTGAACAACATGTTCATCATGTTCTCCGTCCAGATGTTCATGATTACTATGGTCAACCTGGGAGCCCTTCGCCACGAGACAAAGGCTTGTGAATACAACCGAAATGTCCCCATCACCGACCCTCTCTACCCAACTGGTTGTGCCAACACTGATGCACTCACAGACTGGATTTACCGATGTATCGTTTCCATTCTTTTCGTTCTCTTCCTCTCTTTCATCCCTCTTATTGTTCAGGAGTTGATGGAGCGTGGCTTCTGGCGCGCCTTCGTCCGATTGATGAAGCAATTCTGCTCGCTCTCGCTCATGTTCGAGGTTTTCGTCTGTCAGATCTATGCGAACTCTGTGCAGCAGAACATTTCGTTCGGTGGTGCGCGATATATTGGTACTGGTCGTGGTTTTGCCACTGCCCGAATTCCCTTCGGTGTCTTGTATTCTCGATTCGCTGGACCAGCTATTTACTTCGGTGCTCGTTTGCTCATGATGCTTCTCTTCGCGACCCTTACTGTCTGGAAGGGTGTATTGATCTATTTCTGGATCACACTTCTTGCTCTGACAATCTCGCCCTTCTTGTACAACCCTCACCAGTTCGCATGGACCGATTTCTTCATCGACTACCGAGATTACCTCCGATGGTTGTCCCGTGGTAACTCCCGAAGCCACGCCTCGTCTTGGATCTCCTACTGTCGTTTGTCTCGAACTCGTCTTACTGGTTACAAGCGAAAGGCACTTGGAGACCCCTCTGCTAAGATGTCTGCAGACGTTCCTCGAGCTCCGTTTGCCAACATCTTTTTCAGCGAGATTTTCTCTCCCCTGATGCTTGCCGTTGTCACGATTCTCCCTTATCTGTTCATTAACGCTCAAACTGGTGTTAAAAATGCCCCTCAGAAGGACAGCGTCAAGACCAAGCCCCAGCCAACCGACTCTCTGATCCGGCTACTCATCATTGCCTTTGCTCCCATTGGTGTTAACGCAGGTGTCTTGGCTGCTATGTTCGGCATGGCCTGCTGTATGGGTCCCCTCCTCAGCATGTGCTGCAAGAAGTTCGGCAGTGTTCTCGCCGGTATTGCTCACGCTACTGCCGTCATCTTCTTGCTGATCTCCTTCCTGGGTATGTTTGTTCTCGAAGGCTTCAACTTCACCCGCACATTGGCTGGTATGATCGCCGTGACTTGCATTCAGCGCTTTTTCGTCAAGCTCATTGTGTCTCTTGCCCTCACCCGTGAATTCAAGGGTGACACTGCCAACATTGCTTTCTGGACCGGAAAGTGGTACTCCATGGGATGGCACACCATCTCTCAGCCTGCTCGAGAATTTCTCTGCAAGATCACCGAATTGTCCATGTTCGCAGCCGATTTCGTTTTGGGTCATTGGCTGCTCTTTTTCATGGCACCTGTTATCTTGATTCCCAAGATTGACATGCTTCACTCTATGATGCTGTTCTGGCTTCGCCCAAGGTATGTCTTATCCTTTGCTTATGTTTTAAATTTGCCCTAACCTTAGAGCAGTCGCCAAATCCGACCTCCTATCTACTCGATGAAACAATCCAAGCTCAGACGCAGACGTGTGGTTCGTTACGCCATCCTTTACTTCACGCTTCTCGTCGTTTTCATCGCTTTGATTGCTGGCCCTATCGTGGCTGGCAAGTACATGCCACCCAACACGATCAGCGATGCCCTAGGTGATATTGCCGGCTTCAGACTCTATCAGCCTAACGACCTCAACAACGACAACACCAACAGCACCATGGCTACTGGTACAGGAATGCAAGGCTACACCGGTGCTGGCCTTACGAAGACCAAGACTGGCGCTGATGCCTCGGCAACTGGCAAGATCAAGCTGTTCTAGGTGGGAATATCTAAACAGCTCACTTTGGAGGTGCCTCACACGAGCGATGCCCCTAGCTTGTTTCTGCTGACAGAAAAATTGTGGAAATGCGAAGTTTTTGTTTTTTGCTTGTTTTTGTTTTCAGTTCAGCAGTTTGAGTGGATGCACGTGCATACATAGGTTGAAGTTTTATAGAAGACCGTGGGAGATGGGAGAGAAACAGGAGGAGGAGGTTGGCATAAGTCAGACCTGACATTCACTGGCTGAACTGGACTGATCTTTTTTGGTACAAGGCGCACTTCTCTTTTTAAACTATTATAATGTGTACAATGAAAGGAAGAAACACATCCATGGCAGAAACTCTAGACCTAAATGCAAATAATGCCTTTTGAACATTCATTTCATTTCATTTTTACTACTAGTCTACGCTGTATATAGACACCAAACATTAGGTTGTAAGAGGGAGGTACCTACTTACCTATCCTACGGATACTCTACTGTACTGCCTACAAAGCTTGTGATTTTGGTTGGTTTATTTCAATGTGTGTAAGCCAATTTTACGTATTCCTCTTGCCCGGGCTATCCGATGACCCCTACACTTCCCCTGTAGTGGGTGGCCTGTGGTCTTATTGTTTCTGACCTTCAGGTACCCGTTGAGCCCCTGTTAGATATGGATCCTTAGCACAGCCAATCAGCCTGCGGTCCGCGGCTCGACTCACTTCAACGTTAGAGGACGGGACTCTGGAGGCCCCTTTGTAGACCCATGTACCTACTAATGACGGACGGACCTTGACTTGACAATTCAGAATCCTCGGTTGACGTGCATTTCAACTCCTTTCAACAACACACTTCCGCTCCAAACTAATATATACTCTCACGACCGGCCGAGACGAGGCGAGACGCGACGCGAGATCGATAGAAGTTGACGTGACCATTCAAGACAATTGGAACAGAAAAAACATGGAACTCGATGCCCTCCAAGCCCGGGTGGGCGAAATCCTCGAACAGGCCGCCGTCTATTTCCATAAAGTCCCTGGTTCTGCAGTATTTATGCGCTACATCCAGTCGAGTTATCAGAACGACCCCGTGCGATCCGCCATTGAACTTGTGCTGCTTCTCTTCTTTATCCGCTATCTCCTGTCGCCTTCTTACTCGACCCGTAAGCAGAATTACATTAAGTTGAGAGAGGAGGTGAGAGCACAGCCAGATCCTTAATTCCCACGTGATTGAAGTCGCTAATCTTCGGTTTCTTTGTAGGAGATCGAGGAGTTGATCGATGAATGGCAGCCCGAGCCTCTCGTCGTCGAGCAGACTCCATTTGAGGTTACTGAAGCCGAACGCCTTCCTGTCCTCGCTGGGTGAGCATCATCAAGTCTAATCGCATCCGCAATCTAGTCAGGATCAGCATCTGATATTCCTATAGCCCTACTGGCCCCAAGACTAAACTCGCCAACGGCCGAACTGTTACCAATCTCGCATCCTACAACTTCTACAACTTCAACGGCAATGATCAGATTAAGGAGAAGGCTATTCAGGTTCTACGCACCTATGGTGTTGGCCCTTGCGGCCCTCCCCAGTTCTACGGTACCCAGGACGTTCACATGAAGACTGAAGCCGACATTGCCGCGTATTTGGGCACCGAAGGCTGCATCGTCTACGCTCAATCCTTCAGCACCATCTCTAGTGTCATTCCCTCTTTTTCCAAGCGTGGCGACGTTATCATCGCTGATCGTAATGTCAACTTCGCTATTCGCAAAGGTCTCGAGCAATCGCGAAGCACCATCCGTTGGTACGAACACAATGACATGGATGCTTTGGAAGACGCTATGAAGGCTGTCGCCCGGGAGCAGGCCAATGCCAGAAAACTTACCCGTCGTTTTGTCGTAACTGAAGGCTTGTTTGAGCTCTCTGGAGATTCTATCGATTTGCCTCGCCTGGTTGAGCTTAAAGAGAAGTACAAGTTCCGCGTTATTCTAGATGAAACCTGGTCTTTTGGTGTTCTCGGCCGTACCGGTCGTGGTATTACTGAGGCACAAAACGTAGATCCCCAACAGGTTGACATGATCATCGGTTCCCTCGCTGGACCTCTCTGTGCCGGTGGTGGCTTCTGTGCTGGTCCCAAGGATGTGGTCGAGCACCAGCGCATCACATCTTCTGCGTATACATTCTCTGCCGCTCTCCCTGCCATGTTGGCTGTCACCGCCAGTGAGACCCTCAACCTACTGCAGTGTAACCCCGAAATCCTGGCGCAGTCCCGCGAGAACATCAAGGCTATGAGGGCTCAATTGGATCCCCGCAGTGATTGGGTTTACAGCCCAAGCGACCCCGAGAACCCTATTATGCTCCTTGTCCTCAAGCCCGAGGTTGTGGCTGCCCGTAAGCTCGGACTGGAAGATCAAGAACGCATCTTTCTGGACTGTGTGGAAGAGGTGCGTGCATCGAACACTGAAACATGAACGTATATAAAATGAACTGACTCCTGAATAGACTCTTGCCAACGGCGTCTTGATCACAAGAACCAAGACTAGGCCTTATGCACACGCTGTGAAGCCCAAGGACGGCGCATGGTTTGCCCAGCCTGCTCTTCGAATTTGCGTTACATCAGCACTGTCTAAGAAGGATATTGAGAAGGCCGGTGTGACTATTCGACATGCTATCACCAAGGTCATGACACGAAAGACGAGCACCAAGACCGCCTGATTCAGGGGCTCAACGGATGACAATTTTGATGATGGACGGAGGCTGGCTGAATGCATGTTATACAGCTGAGCATAGTCCATAAGGCGTCGGGCTACACTGAGACCCTTTTTATTATGGATAATCAGCAAACGCAATAGACGAGGGGCAATATGGAACGATTTACAAAGTGGCTGGCAGCCATTTAACAAGCTAATGATTAATAGATGCGGCGCTCGTATGCTAGCATTGAATGAAAGTTTCCCGTTATAATGGTTTTGTGTCGTTTTGGGCGCCGTGAATAGATGTTGATTGATCGGTTTCAGAATCATGGTGTTGATACCGACGGGGATATCAAGGTATTTTTCTGCTTCATTTATTACTCAGAGTCGATGAAGTCGTCTCTGCCAAGTCACTGTTTTCGAAATAAACAATCATGCGAGATAGAGAAGCAGACGTCAGCTGTCTCGCGGATTTTATGAGCCATCCCTTGCCAAGTCACGCCCGATGGTGCCAGCTTACATCACGGCCTCTAATCTGACAACAGAATCACAAAGGACGCACATGCAAAAGAGGGATCACAATTGGCAGAGCCATAGTCTCAGTTTCACAGTTTATTTTTTACCGGACGGATGAGGAGCCTATTCAGCTCGCAACAGGACTTTGAGCATGTCTCAGACGCTGCATTCCTTGGGAGATTACAGGTCTCGAAAGTATGCGCCATGCAAAGAAATCACCTCATTCCAAGAGTCGCGAGCGTCGTGGCCTCTTTTTGTGATTCACTTTTAAGGTTTATGTTTTCGGGCAGTTTGAGTTGTTGAGTTCCATGATCCGAATGAGTTTCTGTGTTCATGTGTCTCATAAGGTATTCTGGGAGCTGGCTTGAGTGCGAATAGGGAGAACAAGGGATGGAGTCTTACAACTAAGGCAAAACCCAGCCAATGGGACTTGTGATCTCGGGATGAAACTCACAGACTGAATGGAAAGGAATTACGGGGTGAGGGTTGTCTCACTTGCCTCTTACCTTCCATAAGCTCAACACTTACAAACGGTAAGGTACCTTGGCTGCTTGGGTAGGTACCTTGAGGTAGGAAGGCAGGCTCAACACGTGTCTTACTTTACCTTACTGCTTGCTGTGTCGTTCCTTCTTGGGTTGTTTTCTTTTGCTTATCATTGTAGAGAGACCCGTTCCTCCCTTGTTTTGACGTCTCCTCTTTTTCTACCTCTTACCTCTCTACCTTCACCTTCGCTCTCACAATCTTCTTCCTCTTCTTCATTCATTCATTCACTCCTACAATCGTTTTTCTTTTCTTTTCCTACCTACAATCACTTCCTAAGACTCGTCATTCTTTGATTCTTCTTTTCAGTTCTATACACACTCTTTTCATCTGAATCCTATTCATTCTTGGATAGTGGGTTACTAAGTCCCGTCTTATACACTGATTTTCTCGAATCACCGACCTTTAAACCACTATTTGAGCTCGTTGTAGCAGCTCGTTCACTCTCTAACAACTCTCCAAACTACCATCCTACGTACGGTTTATTATAAAATATTTAACAAAATGTCGATGAAACGTTTCTTCACTTCGGCGGTTGCCATGGCGGCGGTTGTTGCTGCTGTTCCTGTTGGTGAGCATTCCCCTAACCAGGCTATAACTCGAAGCTAACAATACCGACAGCCCGTCCGCTCGAGAAGCGAGGACCGTATGCTTCTCTCGCGACATAAAATCGCGGTGTTGGCTAACAAGATTGCAGTGTTACGACTATTACTCTGACTTCGGCCTCTACTTACACCGCAACTATCGCTCCTGCTACCCCTGTCACTCCTACAGGAACTGCAACCTATCCAGAAACTACAGCTCCTGCCTCTGGTAGCCCCAAGCCCCCTAAGAACGGCAACCCTGACGGTTCCTGTAGTTCCACAGGCACTTGCGGATCTGGTAGTGGTGGCGGCTCATCCGGTTCTAAGCTCCCTGGTGTCGCATATGCCCCCTACCGAGGCGATCACCAGTGCAAATCCAAGGACGAGATCCAGCAAGATATCACGCAGCTCGCTGCTGATTTTTCAGTCCTTCGTATCTATGGCACCGACTGTGACCAGGTCGCCAATGTCTACTCATGCGCCAAGAGGAGCGGCATGAAGCTTTTCCTCGGTATCTGGAACATTGACGACGTTCAAACTGAGGCCAAGACCATCATCAGTGCAATCGACGACTGGGACGTCGTTGACACCATCAGCGTTGGCAATGAACTTGTCAACAATGGAGCTGCCACCCCAGCAAAGGTCATCGCCGCTGTCAAGCAGGCTCGTAAGATCCTTCGTGCCGCTGGCTACCAAGGTCCTGTTGTCACAGTTGATACATTTATTGCTGCCAATGCCAACCCTGAACTTTGCAACGAGAGTGACTACTGTGCTATCAACGCTCACGCTTTCTTCGATGCCAACACTTCTGCCGATGAAGCTGGCCAGTGGCTCTCCAACACTGTTGAGGACCTTCGATCCAAGATTTCTGACGACAAGCGTATCGTCATTTGCGAGACTGGCTGGCCCACCAAGGGCAATAGCAACGGCAAGGCTGTTCCCGGTATGAGCCAACAGAAGGCTGCTCTCGACTCTATCAAGCAGGCATTCTCCAGCCACATGGGAGACCTGATCCTTTTCTCTGCCTTCAATGATCCTTGGAAGAAGGCCGAGGCCGCAACTTTTATGGCCGAGCAATGGTGGGGTATTGAAGGCCAGGACTCAGTTTCCAACAAAGACCCGTCGCCTTCTAACTAGGGGACGGCTCCCCGATTTGTCACGTCAATTAGACCTTCAACTATTTGAATGGTTTGCGGTCACGTTTTTACTCCGAGATAACGCTCGGCTTATGTCTTTTCTATGATGTTTAATGTTTTATTGTTATTGTTTGAGGATTGTTGGTGCCGATTATCAGGTGGCCATTGCAAGGCTGTACGAGCCTATCATCTTGGGAGGCATGTTGGAGGTTTGTCCTTTTTTCTATTCAAGCTTCAACTACCTCATCACATCACCTCACTTTATGGCTGCTCTTTTAGAAATAAGAAAAGAATTACACTTAGTATTTGTTATTTGAATCGAATGCCCGTTATACAATTTGAACCTGGATTTAAGTCAATGCGTGAAAGTGAATGAGTGGCTTGATCGAAACATGGATATCTGTACGTTCACAATGATTCGAAATCCAGAATACAATCGAGTTCAAGAAACAAAGTTGATGGATTGCCTGTATAACTATAGAGAAGGATGTCCTGCAGCCACTGCGCCTCACATTGATGATTTCGTTACTCATGCAAAACGATACCCAATACACCCCAAGCGAGCCGAATAATTCCCCCATAATGCGTAAAGCATAACAAAATATGTATCTCTGCAATAGAGCAGTTTTTGACCAAAGTGGCTTTACCCTTGGCAAGCGGATTCGGATTCTACAATTGCTGTGATGAAGCTCGAGATCTTTACCAGTTTGTCCAAGGCTGGCAAATGCGTGTGGGTGCTCAAAAAGTGGTTTGCTCGCTGTGGAACATGAGCACAGTGTTAAATAGGACGTAACAACAAGGTTTGAGACGCAATGCGGAGAAGGGGGCGTAGGAAGTAGACCAGCTGGTGGAGACAAAGACCCAACGCATCAGACGAGGAGGTGAACGCGCAATGTCTTTGCTTCTCCGTAGGAAGGTAAAAAGAAAAAGAAAATAAAGCATAGATCTCGCATCGTCTAGAAGTCATACCGAGCTCAAGATCAGTCACCTCAAATGATGGAGATGTTTCAAAAGATCCGTCCTAGGATCAAGATCGTCAAACACGCACCCATCAAGCGGCCCTGCGTATTTCAGCAGCAGGCGCGACGGGACGAGTTTAGCAGACCCAAAGTTCGTCAAGAAACTGGTCGAGTTCGATGATGCGAAATCTGGAGCCGATGGTCTGGTCCTTCAGAAGAGTAGTCCAAGCAGAAGATAGACTGGCTTTCCAAGAAACAACCTCAACGCTCCAGCCCATTTTCAGAGCGCGTTGAGCTTGTGTCAGGAAGCCGTCCGAATACTTGGCTGGTCGAGCATCACCAGTAGCGATGACAAGCGTACCAGGCTCCTCGAAATACTGCATAACAGACTCGCTGATTCTAATTTGGAGGGTTTCGTCAACCATGTCTTCGACATAGCGGAAACCGCCGGCTTCGAACGTGTTGTGGTCATCAGCACCGGATTGCTCAGGACGACGACTGCGAAGGTCGACGCGGTAGCCAAGATCCTTGAGTTCTTGGACAAAAGTGGGCTCATTGCGGTTGGGACGCACAGAGCAGCCAACATTGAGCCATTCCGCGTATCGATCGCGGGTAAGAAGTTCATGAAAGAAGGCAAGGTTCATTTGTGGAAGTGGAACAAAGCGTGAGGACTCTGGCAAACCAAATCTTGCTCTTAGAGCCTTTTGGAATCCAATGATGATATTGGACATGTCGACAAAGACATGAATTCCATTTTCTGCAAAGGTGGGATAATCCTTGCAGATCACATAGTCTGTCACCCGCTCATGGACGAGCTTTCTCATGAGGCCCTCATGCTTGACCACCGTGGTCTGCACGTTACTGTGAATCTCAGTAAGGGGGCCATACTTGAAATGCTGATATGAGATAACATGTCTCACATGCTCGGATTGACTGCCAGCCAGGATCACAATTCTGGGTTCAGAGCTATCTGTGGAATGAGATTTGGTCTTGCCCGAATTTGAATCTTTCTTGTTCTTTTTGGTTTCGTCGAAATGCTTAAGCGGAGACTCACTTGAGCTTGGTGGTGTTGAGGCAGCGGTTGAGTAAGACGTGGCAGGCAGCACATCAGTGTCAGAACCACATCCAGCTTCTGAGTCAGTAATAGGGTCGAAGTTGGGCTGGTTTGATTTGAGGGATCCATCCTTATCTTCCTGGTATATCTCTTCCTTCAGAACAGTCTCCTTCGTAATTCGAATAGCCTTTCCAGTTCGCTTCTCATGGGTTTCACCTGCCATCTTTATGTAATGGATACGGCCTTCAGTGCTCTGGTCCGGCTGCCTTGAGGCGGCAAGGTGTGCTTGCACCTGATTCTCTTGATGGGAATGTTTAGGCACAGCCGAGAGTTTGGGGACGATGTCTGCATTGTGGGTGGATTGCGGTACAGAAGGTCGCTTTAATATCGTGATCGGCTGTACCTTTGGGGAAGCCAATGGCTTTCGCTGCTGTTGCGATGATTCATTGTCACTGAGACGAATTTGCTGGAAGAGCCGTTTGAAGTTTCCAAGGGCTGGGGTTGAGTCAGAGGCCTTTGCATTTTTCGGAGAGGCCCAGCCCGTGAGACTGTTGGAGCTCAGCTTGGTGAAGTCACCAAGCTTGAGTCTACTGTCATGTGCAGCATGATCTGCAGGCTTGCTGCTACCCGGCGGCTCGCGAAGGGGATCGTCTGGTGAGTTTGTCGTTGTTGATGCCATAATAACCATCAAAAGCTACTACGCACATAGATGCGAGTTGGTGGTTATATATCAAGTTGGTGAGCTGCTCAACGCCGACGTCAGACGTGGGAGGATTGCTAAAGCGTTTTCCAAGTATTGACTAATGACACCAGTGAAATGAATTATCCAAAGTTGCAACTGCGATTTGCTAGGGCTGCAGAAAATGGCAAAGCCAACAAAATGTCGAGAGAGCGATTTGGCACAACTGAGAATTTAGAATCGCCGCAGAAGCAAGACCCAGAATGAGCTGAAACAAAAACGGACGTCGCGTAGTTTAGTCGGAGAGGGAGCTCGAAAAGGCCAAACACAGTCTGGAATGATTCAAAGGGCAAATCCAATGCGTCAGATTTTGCCGCTTTGATGAAGCCAATTGAGATCAAGTGCGGAGATCGAGCTACCAGAATATCATGAGGTCACAAGAAGGGAAAAGGGTGAACTCAGTCAATGCCGTGTTAAGTAGGATAAGAAAACCAAAGACGGAGAACAAAGAATATAGTAGAGAACAGTTGCGTAAAGAATCGAGTCAAGAACAAGGATCGAAATATAGGAAACAAGGAAATACGAACGTTAGAAACCGTTGACGAAGAATGGATGAGATGAGATGAATGATGAGTCAATTCACCTCGAGCTGAGGCTAGGTATGTACATACTACCTCTGGGTGGCTTTCCGGGATCCGGAATGGCATGTTCCTGACCAATCAGACCGCAACATATGTGGTCTAAGGGTCCTGTAACTCTCACGTGTTCACGGATATTGCCACCCCAAACGTCGATCCAAGTGGCTGAAGATATCTTATACTCGGTATGACAACAGCACGACAAAGATCAAGTCTTTGAAGCGAAACTGGACATTTCACAGCATTTAGCGACTTGCCATGGATAGAGCAAAGATTTTGTCAAATTCCTATCTCTGCTTCTCACATTGTGTTCGTCCTTTAAGTTCATATGTGCCAGATGCATTCATCCCACTGAACAACCATGCCCTACATGAAGTGAGAATGGAAATCTTGAATCCTGCTTATGCTCAACATTTCGAAAAACATATGCACGAACAAGAAGTTTGCGAAGACTGCCTGATTCGCAAATTTAAATAATCCGAAGCTGCTCCTGTCCCGTTGAACTAACTTCTTGTATCTTTGATATAGCCTGTTTCGTTTTTTTCTTTCTTTCTTCTTTCTTTCGGAATTGGTTACAACCATACTTGGCATCTTTCCTGACAAGACCTGCGTAATGACGTCCATAGCTAAGCTCCATTGCTATCACCTTCGAAAATCGATACTAGCTCGAGATGAGTCCAGGCTAGGCCGCACTGAGCTGCTTGAGCTTCGTCTTCGTCTCGCTCGCTGTTCGTTGGGGTCAGAAGGGTGCAAACCAGTCGACTTCGCAAACATGTTCAGCACATCAGTCAATGAGATAACACCAGTAAGCCTTCCGGAAAGACGAGCCCCGGCCATGGCCGATGCGGGCACAGCAGCTGTAGGGACTGGAGAAGCAGGTACTGCTGCAGTCGGGACAGGCGATGGGGGTGCAGGCGCCGATGGGGGCGCAGCAGGAGGTGGAGGGCCGGCGGTCGTGAAAGATTGGGGACCCATCAAAGGTGTTGCAGGAGCTGAAGGGGAGGGTGATGCCGATTCAACCACCCACATTCGATGCGATCGAGTAGCAACGAGCTTGGCAACGGTATGGGCCAGAGTCGAGTAGGGGTTCACGTAGAATACAGGAAAGACGTCACGTCCGTGTTCAACTCCTCGCTCGTTGAGAATCACAGATATAAAGTTCATGCATGACGAATTGAGTAAATGGGCGTTGGAACTCTTGGTTAAGTGGCGGACGTCTTTGGTGGAGATGTTGCCCACAACATTCATACCGTTATCAACAACGGCAACGCTTGTAAGTCCCTCATTGTTCATAAGCGTGAGTGCTTCAGATAAGGGAGAATCGGAGCTATGGCCTGTTAATACGTATCATTCTGAGACTGTGTAGAAACTCACTTGACAGAAACAATCTCCTTGGCCCCAACACCCAAATCACGTAGCAAAGCAGGGTAAAGCCGATCGATTGAAGGAAAGTTGACACCCTCGTTCCAGAAAAACTCGACAATTCGAAGTTGACTTGCGATGCCAACCACCTCGCCGCTAGTAGTTGTCACCAACAGACGATGGATGCCACTGCCGAGAATTTGAATAGCCTGTGCAAGCTTTTCGTCACCAGGTAACGTGATGAGTGTTTCCTTGCGGAAAAGAGGGAAGACGTCTCGTAAAGGAATCTGGCCACCTTCCTGGGCCTTGGCCAGAATCGAATTGAATAGCTCAACCTGATCTTCTTCGGGTTTGGCGAGACCAACGACAACAAGTAGGTATGCGTTCAGATCGGTATAATCGAACGTGGAGACCGCTATATGGGTGGAGGGATCCTCGCGGACCAGAACAACGTTGGTAGGGCTCTTGAGGAGGAGCTGCGAGTTATAGTTAGCATGGCTATCCGGGGCCTGAAAGCGCATATAGGATCGGCTCTGTATTGGGTGACAAACAAAGTTTTGAGCTCACCTTTGTAGCTTCTTCAACGCTGCTATCGAACTCAACCCACTTAACATCATCGGGGGATACAAGCTCTCCGATAGCCACATCACGCCAATCGCGGCCGGCAAATCTGGGGTTAGCATGCTTGTTTCCTGCCGGAGGATGGTTCAGCAACTCCTGGAGAGCGGCCTGTGTAAAAGAAGGGTGCCGTTGAGAGCGTGGGGATGAGGGCGCATTGCGCAAGCCCTCAGCGAAGCTTGCGCGGTGTGCAGATATGGAGCTTGGGCCAGAGCCAGCGGATATAGAAACAGAAGGAGATCGCTGAGAAAGAGTAGGTGGTTTATGAGTAGACGAAGAGCCCGAAGCAGCGCTGTTGAGGCTGGTCGAGCTCGTCGCGCGAGTATCCTTGAGCTCGCGGGAGGTTGAGCTCGGTGAGGGGTCCATGGTGGAATCGCTTCGCTTTGACCGGGTGATGAATTGACTGACTGATTGATAGATCGGACTGGCAATAAGCGATAGATCAACACGACGTGGGCGAACAAAAGAGCGCTGTATGTATTGCAATCGAGAGACAGATGAACAGATAATGGCGAATAGTGATTTGTCGCGACAATTGCAATGATGAAATGATAGATAGTTTGCACAGAGATGGGCGAAGGCGAGGCGAGACAAGACGGACGTGGGAGTAGACGCGGGGCGCAGGCAGTGGAGGATAAGAGAGCGAGTGAGCGAGTGGTTCGAGTTGAATGGATCTCGATATTCAAGTCGAATATTGGAAAGTGGTTAGAATCAGAGTCAGAGTCACAAACTAAGAAGAACCAGGATACAAAAAATCAGAAGACATTTATTTGCCAAGGACAAGGCGATCGATAGATGAGGTGAAGTGAAGTGGAATGGTTTTTTTCTGCCTCTTGCTGCGGAGGTTGGTCTGGAGATGAGACTTGTCTGCGAGGGGCACGAGGTTACGATCCAAAGCCATGAGTGGGCGGGGGAACGTTTTGCATGATGACATAGGCCGCCTACTAGAGTAAAGGTGGGTGAGCGGGTGATGGTGGAGTGCCCCGCGATGGATGGACTGGATGGATGAGGTCGGAGACGGGAGCTCAATCTTCAGCATGGAAACTTACTGATAGAGAAGTAATTCAACCCTGAGAAGGCGGAAGAAACTGACACTAAATACTACACATAGTAGATTCAAATACTTGTGCATCTGGGCATTCGATCTCCATGCAGCTGTGACTACTATTTAGGAATTGATTTACACCAATATCGGATAATCCATTCCAGCAACTAACCATCCAACCTCAACGTCCGGCAGAGCTATCGCAGAAGCTTCTACCATACCAACAACGATGATCATCACTCGCTACCTAACGTGGACTCGACTAGAAAATGTGGATGTCTTCAAGGAACTCCCTGGTCCTGCAGTTCGTGATACGTAACTAAACTAGGTAAGCTCTGATACGCGTGCACAGGTAACAAGAACAAAAGAGCAATAGGAAACTTGCCAGGACTTTAATAAGTGCCTTGCTGGTAAATATCACCATATTGAATCTCGAAATATTCGTTCTCCAAGATCTTTGAAGAACTTCGACTTGTGTATAAGATCAAGCCGATGGGACCAATTATGGAAGTCAGCAATACAAAGGGGCTGCTACTACTTGAAAAGCTTGAGTCAATGACCTTATAAGAATTTAAGCTGCTGCAGTTGGCTTTTCAAATTGTCAGATGGTGGTGAGTGTATTGGATCCCAAAGTCTTATCAAAGAGATCGGCCAGAATGGAAGTTATTCAGGAGTATCCAACATCATATCCTGTCGCTTATCAATACCCAAACTCAGAACTAATCAGGCCATAGAAAACGCTTCGTGTCAGTTTGATAGGTTAAAGAAATGGTTGGCTAAGGTAACTGAGCTGCAGCCGCAATGCATCATGACAAAAAAGAAGATTTCATTGTGCATATTTGATGGATGAAAGCTATCCGTTCTGGCGGTGTGGTGGGGCACAGACAAACAACGTATGGAAATCAAATAAACTTAATGATAACAAGAGACATTGAGGTTCAACTGCCTGGCCAATTGCTGCTGTTTGGCTCATTTTAATCTTCTTTGTCTATGATCAAAGAGGCGTTCTCCCGGTCCATCTGGCATCAATCAAATATTCTTTGGTGACTTCAGAGGTTCATGTCATGCGCCAACCAGAGACACAACAGTTGAACACTATTAACTTTACAAGTCCAGACAAGTTTCCATCAGAAGCTTTGGGGGTCATTTCTTAACTTCAACTTGCGTAAAGTCAGTCCTAGGTATGTCTTGATTGTAGCCTGGCAGAAAAGGTAAAAAATAAACAATACCTACTACCTTGCCTTACAGAAAAAATACACTAGCCACGACCTGGTCACCGCGCACCCTTTGTTTTTTTTTTTCTTTTGGGCTCAAGTCTGTCGGGTCCCCCAAGTACTTCGCCAGCAAAGACTCGCCCTGACGGTACTTATTCACGACCCTCAACTTTGGGCTTCCCCTCCCCCACTTCACTTTCTGCTCCCATTCAGTCCCTCTCTTCTTTCTTTCACACCATTTGGGATCTTTGGAAATCTCGTCCCTTCAAGTGAAGCCACGGCCGACTCAAGCCAACGAACCTCGACGGCTCGTAGCTTTTTCACCCTTAGGTTCTCCTTCAAGCAGTACTTCATTATCGCTACTCTTGTCCACATTCTTCGACTGAGATCCAAACTTCTTGTCGTCTGCTGGTGGACATCACCATCAGCAACCCTCCACGACCACAACAATGTCTCTGCTCCCACCCGACATCCACGCAGAGCTTTCACAGCTTCTTCAAGCTCTGCAGTCCCCCGACAACAGTATAAGATCACAAGCCGAGGAGCACCTGCAGAACAACTGGACTGCCACCCGACCTGAGGTCCTGTTGATGGGACTGGCGGAACAGATTCAAGCTGCTGGCGACAATGCGACACGATCCTTTTCCGCCGTAATTTTCCGCCGAATTGCTTCAAAGACCCGCAAGAATGAGGCCGGAGAGACCACAGATCTGTTCATCTCTTTGACCAAGGACCAAGCCGCTGTGATTCGACAAAAGATTCTCGAGACCCTTGCCGCCGAGTCTGAACGCCTCGTTCGCAACAAAATTAGTGATGCTGTTGCCGAGCTTGCCAGACAATATACCGAGAATGGTAAGCTTTCAGAAGCCCTGAAACGACTCTCCGTATCCTGGACCTTTGTTAACAACTCCTGCAATAGGCGATATTTGGCCCGAACTGCTTGGCGCTCTCTTCCAACTCAGCCAAGCTCCCGAACCAGAGAAGCGAGAGAATGCGTTCCGAGTCTTCGCGACCACTCCCGCCATCATCGAGAAGCAGCATGAAGAGGCTGTTCTTCAAGCTTTCCAGAAGGGCTTCAAAGACGACGCCGTCATGGTACGGCACCCCTCCCGTGGGGCAGACTTTTCTGTCCCACATTGCATATCACGGCTCTGCTAACCACAGCTGTAGGTCCGTCTGGCGGCTATGGAGGCTTTTGCTTCATTCTTCAGGACTATTAGCAAAAAGGGACAGGCTAAGTACTACGCCCTTATTCCCGATGTCCTTAACATTCTTCCCCCGATCAAGGATTCTCAGGATTCCGACGACCTCAGCAAGGCGCTCCTTGCTCTCATCGATCTCGCCGAGTCTGCTCCCAAAATGTTCAAGCCTCTCTTCCAGAACCTTGTCCAATTTAGCATTTCGGTGATCCAAGACAAGGAGCTCGAAAACATCTGCCGTCAAAACGCTCTCGAGCTCATGGCCACATTTGCCGATTACGCCCCCTCCGTGTGCCGAAAGGATCCATCTTACACAAACGACATGATCACCCAGTGTTTGAGTCTCATGACGGATCTAGGCGAGGATGACGATGATGCTTCCGAATGGATGGCATCTGACGACGTGAGTTTTCAGAGAATGGAGACACATAATTCATGTAGCTAACTCACCTTGCAGTTTGACCAGGACGAGAGTGACCAGAACCACGTTGCTGGCGAGCAAACCATGGACCGACTTGCGAACAAGCTTGGAGGACAGACCATTCTGGCCCCTACTTTCAACTGGCTTCCTCGAATGATGACTTCCATGGCTTGGAGGGATCGACATGCTGCCCTGATGGCCATCTCTGCCATCTCCGAGGGCTGCCGTGATCTGATGATTGGGGAGCTTAGCCAAGTGCTAGATCTAGTGGTTCCCGCTCTCCGAGATCCTCATCCTCGAGTACGATGGGCTGGCTGCAATGCTCTTGGTCAGATGAGCACTGATTTTGCCCCTAAGATGCAGACCGACTACTACGACCGAGTTCTCAAGGCAATCATCCCTGTCCTCGACTCGCCCGAGGGCCGTGTCAAGTCTCACGCAGCTGCTGCTCTTGTCAACTTCTGTGAGGAGGCTGAGAAGGCCACTCTGGAGCCATATCTGGACGAGCTCCTCTCACATCTTTTCCAGCTCCTTCAAAATGAAAAGCGCTATGTCCAAGAGCAAGCTCTGTCAACAATCGCCACCATCGCCGACGCCGCCGAAGCTGCCTTCTCGAAATACTACGATACCCTCATGCCTCTTCTTGTTAATGTTCTCCAGAACCAGAGTGAGAAGGAGTACCGACTTCTGCGTGCCAAGGCTATGGAGTGCGCCACATTGATCGCTCTGGCCGTTGGAAAAGAGCGTCTTGGTCAGGATGCTATGACTCTTGTCAACCTTCTGGCCAACATTCAGGCAAACATTACTGATGCAGACGACCCTCAAGCTCAATACCTCATGCACTGCTGGGGCCGCATGTGTCGTGTTCTCGGTTCAGACTTCCTTCCATTTCTTCACAACGTCATGCCTCCTCTGCTGGAGCTTGCTGTTGCCAAGGCTGATATCCAACTGCTGGACGATGATGACCAGGTTGAGCAGATGCAGAATGAGGAGGGATGGGAACTTGTTCCCCTCAAGGGCAAGATGATTGGTATCAAGACAAGTACCATGGATGACAAGCACATGGCCATTGAGCTCCTGGTCGTCTACGCCCAAGTCCTTGAGGCTTCTTTTGCTCCCTATGTAGCAGAGATCATGGAGAAGATCGCTTTGCCTGGCCTTGCATTCTTCTTCCACGATCCTGTTCGATATATCTCTGCCAAGCTTGTCCCTCAGCTGTTGAGCTCCTACAAGAAAGCCTATGGCCCGCAGTCCAACGAGCTCCGTGGTCTGTGGAGTGCTACTGTTGACAAGCTCCTCGAGGTCTTGACTGCTGAGCCTGCCATCGACACACTTGCTGAGATGTACCAATGCTTCTATGAATCTGTTGAGGTCATTGGAAAGGACTGTCTTTCTGCAGATCATCTCAGCCGATTTATCGACTCGGTACATTCTGCTATTGAGGACTACAAGGACCGTGTCGCCCAGCGTCTGGAGGATAAGGAGGGAGCCACTGCCGAGGATGTGGAAGATGAGGCCGAGGATACTCTGATGGCTATCGAGGATGACCAGACCCTGCTTTCGGATATGAACAAGGCTTTCCATGCTATTTTCAAGAACCACGGTGCTGCGTTCTTGCCTGCCTGGGAGCGATTGATGCCCACATACGAGGGTTTCCTTACCTCAAACGATCCCACCCAACGCCAGTGGGGACTCTGCATCATGGATGATGTCCTTGAGTACTGCGGGCCTGAGAGCACACGATATGCCAACTACATCACCCAACCGCTCATCGATGGCTGCCGTGATGCTTCGCCGGCTATTCGCCAGGCGGCAGCTTACGGCATCGGAGTTGCGGCGCACCGAGGTGGAGCACCGTGGGCGCAGTTCTTGGGAGGCTCAATCCCCTTTTTGTTCCAGGTCACTCAGGTTCCTGACGCCCGTAATGAGGACAACGTCTATGCGACTGAGAATGCATGCGCAGCTATCGCCAAGATTCTCCACTACAATGCAAGCACAGTTGGAGACGTGCAAACCGTGATTACACAATGGGTAGAGACTCTACCCGTGACCAACGATGAAGAAGCGGCACCTTATGCTTATGCATACCTTGCGGAGCTGATTGACCAGTAAGTACTCTCCGCCCTCAACGTACTACCAGTATTTCGGTGTGCTCATGCTAATGGTTTGAATTTGTAGACGACACCCAGCTGTAGCGAACCAAGCGGGCAAAATCTTCGTGTTTATCGCTCAGGCTCTCGAGGCAGAGACCCTCGTGGGACAGACTGCCAACCGAGTAGCACTAGCAACTAAGGGGTTTCTGACATCGACCGGCGTTGACCCTACACCCCTTCTGCAGCAATTTTCTCCTGAGGCACAGCGAACTATCATGGGATTCTTCAACTAGGAGGAAGCTCGCAGATGGGCTGAGTCTTGCCACCCTTTGGGAAGTCATATGAAGGCAGACTGGCTCATATCACCCAGCCGACTGTCGCCGGGTGTCGAGATGGCCCTACAGACCATTTCTGGAGAGACATAGCGGCCTGTCATTAGACGATGAGCGCTATAAGATGTCAGCCATGGGCTTGGAACCCGTTTACGGGGCAGGCAGTTCCAACAGGCGAATTCACAAAGCAATGGTGGCATCGACGTGATGTGGAAATGCGCTTCATTCGAGCAAAGTGTATCGGATTCGAATCAGCGTCCAGCAAATACCATGTCCCGAACATGGAAGAAGAGAAACAGAGGACGACGATCCTAGGCGTCGGGGCAAAAATGAGAGGGCATTTTGTTTAGGCAGTCGATATCCTCAAGACCGCATGGCGCCTTTTTTGCAAAATCATTAGAGTTTACGAGTTAGGTTATTGATAACTGGTTAGCACCTCGTCGCGAGGGTTTTGGTCGGCAGCGGCAAGACAGTCAATCAGTCAGTCGGTTGGTCGGTCTGTGATATATATAGATGACGAGTTTTGTAGCGTACGGAATTATGAATAAAATAACCACACCGATATTGTTTTCACGGCTGAATGGTTAGCTGGGCTGGGGGAGATATGGAATGAATGTCTTTTAATCGCACGCAGGATGGTTAATGAGGCCCTTTCTTGATATCGGCGATACTCTGATGTTTATCTCTGGCTTGCTAAATGAGTATTGATTGATTCAGCCACGATTCGCAATAGTACAAGTATGATAAGGAGGGCGAATGAGCCAATGTACTGCCCAACTTCGGTATCCAAGGTAATTATTCAGAGTATTAACTCTGTCGCCATCACCAGAGCGCAAATGCCATTTCAAAATGACAAACTCGTGAGCATTGGCACTTAAAACAAAGTTAGTGATGATGGCGACAGGGTTGACGGGTACCTTTAGGGAAAAGCAAAGCCACACACATGGAGGGGGGCGTGTTGAATTTTGAATACTGTAGGTATATACTGTACTTACCCTCCATCTGAATGAATGATGAATGCTTGCTCGCACTTTGGTCTTACTTTTTCTGGCCTGCAAGGAACGGCGGGTGTGCTAGCGAATTCGAGACATTCTCATGCAGGGTATTCATTACATATCTAGGGACTTGCTTGCACGACTTTCTTTTTTTCTTCTGGTAAGGAAGATGCATTTTTTTAGTATGAGATTTCAAATCTCGATAGTAGTGATTTTGACTGACTGTGTGTTTCAATGCAAATACAGGACGTTGCCCAAAACGGAGATGATCTCTGGACTTGACAGGCACAGGGCATGTACAAAGAAAGGATAAATTGTTGTGCAGCCCGGACAGAAGCGAAGCACAGGGTCTTCCCGTCGGGTCCCAGCCCAAAAGCCCCCCAATGTTGTCCTCCAGTAAACTCCGATGGATAGGGCAAGGTAGCCACGTCTTTCATGATAGCTTAGGAAAATATTTTTAAAGTTATATAACGATATCAAGTTATAACTGTCTATTTATATGTTTCCTACCAGTTTCTGTTAAATAACTAACGTTATCGTCATGCTATGATTTATATACCTTAGGTACTCAGAATCACCCATCTGATGTCAAATCATTCCCGGCTCCTGCTCGAGTCTAGCCTCTATTGGGCAATGCGCAAGCCTCTTGCACCGGAGTTACTCCTGGCGCCTCTCAATCAACGCGCAAGTTCAAGTCCCTAGGTCCTCCTCACCCCACATGCATGAGTCCCTACCTACAGTACCTGTACTCTGTACGGTAAAGTAGGTACCTTAGAGTCAGTGCAGTACAAGTACAGTGCTGTCGGGTGCGCTACACTCGACAGGCTAAAGTCTTGAGATGGATACGTACCTACGGATACCTCACCTTGAGTTGTGCACCTGCACATGGAAATCTTGGAAGGGTTTGACTGAGCCGCAGAAAGCGACAGTCACCAGTTTCTCTCAAGCTTGTAGTCCTCAATCTCCGGCTTCCATTAGCTAGCACCAGTAGCCCATAACGTTAGTAGTCCGTTATCCTTCGGCCTGTCTTGCTTCTCACCTCGCACTAGCCACAACATGATCCATTGGATCCGTCCAATCCCACCCGACCTTTGACTGCCTGCTCTTTGCCTGCCTAGGCCTGGCCTAGCTCCTGGGTAGGCGTGGCATGGCATGGCGTGGAAGGTAAGGCAAGACAAGTCAAGACAAGACAGGACAGGACAGGACAAGGTGTAGGTACTTTCCCCCACCCACACACACCCAAAGCAGCCCAGCCCAGCCCAGCCCAGGG
The DNA here is from genome assembly GCA_013396035.1 of Fusarium pseudocircinatum. Taxonomy (NCBI): domain Eukaryota; kingdom Fungi; phylum Ascomycota; class Sordariomycetes; order Hypocreales; family Nectriaceae; genus Fusarium; species Fusarium pseudocircinatum. Next base: position 61,006 of record JAAOAS010000319.1, read on the forward strand.
C
>JAAOAS010000320.1:0-17250 GCA_013396035.1 Fusarium pseudocircinatum
TCCAAACGTGCTCTCGTTGACCGGTAATGGTCAACGAGAGCACGTTTGGAAGCACACCGGCAAAGGGAGACTCTAGGATCGTCGTCATTGTGTATGGACCAGGCCAAGAACACATCGTCTCGGTCTTCGCAGAGGTGCTGGGTACACCATGCAGAACGCGGAATGGCTTCGAGGAGGTCTCGTCGGAGGATTCTGGTTTCGTTGTAGGAGTTGCAGCAAACGAAGCGAAGTCAGACGTTGCTGCACGCAATCGCAATCTCGTTGTTGCAATAAATACTCACTGTGTGAATCTAGGGATGCCTCCTGACACCCAACTTTCCACCCATTGCGACTACGAATTCCTCTATACCGAATCCCCGTTCTTCCGTCGCGACCTGGCTAGATTCATCTCATTTACTCTGGGTCAGATCAACTACCATGAAGCTCTCATGGCAAAGCCGAGAACCTATTTCATCTCCACCACCTTCCCGGATGTCCACGCCGCTCTGCCTAATATCGATATCTTAACTGTTGGCGCTGATGCGGTTGAGATCAGAGTTGATTTACTCAGAGAACCACTTGGCGATGGCAGCTATTCGGAAGTCCCCAGTCTCAGCTATGTTGGAGAACAGGTCATGCTCCTCCGCCAGCGGACAGAGCTTCCCATTATCTTCACAACACGGTGTGTAAGAGAGAATGGAAGGTTCCCCATGGACAAGCCCGAACTGTACTACGAATACCTCTACCGTGCGATTCAGTGGGGTGTAGAATACATCGATGTAGAACTTTGGCTTCCACAAGAGATCCGCAAGAAGCTCCATGAGCAGCGGGGAAACTCTCGCATCATGTCGGCGTTCCACGACTTTTCAGGCAATTTCCGATGGCCGTCGACATATGCTCAGGAGGTGTTCCAAAGATCTATCCCCTATGCCGATATTATCAAAATGATTGCTATAATCAACGAACACAACGAGAACTTCGAGCTAGAGTATTTCCGTTCCAAGATGCGTGCCGAGTACCCCAATGCGCCACCCTTCTCCGCCGTCAACATGGGCGAAGTCGGTCAGTTCTCAAGGACTCTGAACCCTGTCTTCACACCTATTACCCACCCACTTCTTCCTCTCATCGCTGCTCCCGGGCAATTGAGCGCTGCCGAGATCAATGCTGCTTTATCACTTCTGGGTCAATTACCAAGAAAGCGCATCTATGGCATCAACAGCTCGTCGTCTAGAAACGCCACACCGCAGGCTCCCTTCTATGAAAAGTGTATAAACGAACTGGGTCTTCCGCATCAATTTGCAGTTGTCGAAAGGCATCCAAACAACCCAAGGAGCTTGGAGACATGGTGTAATCAGAAACATTTCGGAGGCGCTTATCTCAACCCGGGTCTACCACATAATGCATTGACAAAAATTAGCCCATTCTTCGCTGGGTTGAACGGTGGCAATGGGCCAATCTTGACGGAGGCGGCTCGTGTTATCGGAGTTGTCGACACCATCGTGGTCCAGTCAGGTACCTCATCCAGATCGTCGTCTCCGGGCTCAATGCCATCGAGTCCACGACAACGACAGAACGACTCGGTTGATCTCGGCAGTCAGTCTGGTTTAGGCTCGTCGACGTCTCTTGTATTCGACAATGCTGGATGGAAGGGTATCCTCAGCACACTTACAAGAGACCTGGCACCATCCGCATACTTCGGCCGCTCGGCCGTTGTCATGGCATCTTCTTCAGATGATGCAGCTCCTGTATTCTTCGCCATGAGAGCTCTCAAGATCTCCAAGATCTATACTGTTGGCTTCCGCACACCTAGTAATCTTGCTCGAAATGCGCCTCCCATCGAACCGTTTATCAGCCTCGAAAGTCTGCAACGTGCACGCTCAGTAGAAGACGATAGTGCGCCTTTTGTCATCGTGTCAGCTCTTGGTTCGGAAAAGAGTCATCTAGTTGGTATGTTGCTGCGAGCCTTTGGAGGAGTCGGACCCAAGGGAGCAACCAACACGAAGAAGGTCTTTCTTGACCTGGCAGACGGCGCTGTCAGGAAGAGTTCTGACCCGGGGCTCATCGCTGAGAAGAACGGATTCGCTGCCTATGGAGCGGACGATGTCGCAGCATTTACAACGGTCGAAAGCTTGAGGTTACTCGTTGGGCAAAACGTGCCCTATAGCTTTGTTAGACTGGCAAGTGGAAGTCATCGCTACGGCGTTTGAAAGGAGTCGGGCAAGACTTGCCAAAAAGATCACGTCCATCACCGACAACAGGCAGCCCGCCTGTTCGCCATAAAGGAGAACAGTGGCCATACCTGCTAGGTCGATCTGCTATCGGGGTCAATCGACTCTGGGACATTGGAGACAGAATAGGGTGGATGTCCGAAGCGCCGCAGGCTAGGCGCTTGAAGCCAGAAGATATCCACGAGGCTTCCGCTACAAAGGGCCAAGCCGGGTAACAAACAAGGAACTGTCCCCGTAATATGCGCGCCAAAGATTCCTGACGCCAAGCGCCGACTGCCATCGAGACCGCTTGGGAGCCCTACTTTGACTGTCTGCCAGCGAAGAGATTCTTGGCCACATTAGACTTATCGCAGTCTGGCTTCCGGCCATAGGGGTGTTCGAGATGAGGCGCTCTAGGCGGCTGTCATGCGTGAGAGGAGGTCGCAGAGTTGCACCTTGGATGGATGCTGATCTGGTGTGCAGACGACCCCTGCTAAACACGTACAGGGGACCCTATAGAGTGGGCTCTTATTGTGACGGCGGCGGCGTGAACCGTCACCACCAATCCTAGGACCGCCGACCTCCACAGATATGAGCGCGGAGGTTCAACTTTTTTCGTTATGAACCTTCCCGATCTGTTACATTTATTTATTCTTTTTAAACTACCTACCTATGGGCTATAACGATCTAAGTATAGACCTGCCCATGCAAGATTGACTACGATATGAGGATACAGGATGTATACGAGAACCAGTGGGTTGGAAATCACCTATATGTCAGTCAAATATTACATAGACGCTTCTGGCAAATACCACCGAAGCTCAAGATGATGACGAGATTTGAAAACACTTTGCTCCACTATTTGATGTTATTTACTTTTTGTGTACTCATTCAAAGTTTTAGAAAGTCTGAGGATCCTCGTCACCCTGCTGACCATCTCTTTGGCAGGTTGTGCCCATCTGAGAACGAGGCCATTATCTGGTTCGATTAAGACTCAATCATGTTTTGCATATGGGCCACCATCATTTCTCATAAACTTTTGGCTGCAAGACTTGTATGCCGTAGCCCCGCAAGGTTTCCGTGAGCCCTCATGGCCCTTGCCAAATGCCTCATCTGTCATTTGCAGGCATCTGCCCAGGCTCCGAGTGAGATGGGTTTAGACGCTGTGTGAGATTCAGGGCGCTTGGTTGGGGTTGCTTTACCCTGGTCCATGTCGGTGGCTATTTGCCTCATTGCAAGTGTCGGTATCTGTATCTGTGTATATGTATACCAGAGACCCCATAGAATTTTCTATGTTTGGCTCTGTTCAAGATATTGGCGGTAAAGGGCGGCTATGGCCTGTTGGAGAGGGAGAGAGAAAAAGTAATGCTGTAACCGAGTCTAGGATTGCCCATAGGAGACAATGCATGGTGAGATAAGAGGGGCTATCCTGGGAATATTATATCGTCTCATACGGATACTCGAGATGAGGAGCAAGTTTCTCAATGAACTGAGTTCGGATAATATGCACGTTTTATCCGGCAGTTCTATTCTGTATGAATGAACCTTGGCTTGACTTCCCTGATGAATGGAAACCATTTCGTCACTAGTGTCAATGCCGACCGGCAAGCGTATATTCTGCAAGATGCATATATATTGTTGGATAAACACGGGAACAAAACAAACTCGTGAGAAACTAAGAGCTACCCGTTTCGGGGAGGCGGATCTTGTGTCTCTTCAACAACGATCAGGGACCCGTACATGTCAAATCGGAAAACTCTGGCATGGCCCCTTCTAACGGCAAGAAATAGGGGGCGTGAACGAAGGTGAAAAGGATGCTGTATGTACTGTGTGTATATGTATGCATACTGGAGACTGAGTGAGACGAGACGAAACGAGACGAGATGAACGAAACAGCACCATGTTGTTCTTCCTATCAAGGCCCAGTAAGTTCAGATGATGAGAGGACCTCTGCAGATGCCTCGACAAGGTAAAAACAAGTGCGTAGTGTCACTTCACGCGTGGCCATCACTGGTTTGTTTGCCACAGACAGCCTGACCCCTGGCTTGAGCCAAGCTGCAGCCATCTTTGAATAAGGAAACATGCTAATGCTAAAGCTGCAGTGAGAAGTATCTAGACTGCAAACCCACACACATGGGGCTCGTAGAGAGACAAACCCCGCCACGAGGCTCGCGACACGCTTTTGTAGTAAATCAAGACTGAAGTGTATCAGGTAGAGTCTACTTAGGCTTCGAGGGCCGTCTTTCCAGATGATCTGAACGGAAACCGGTGACTGGATTAACAATGTGAATCATCAAGGCTATTCCAGGGGCGGGTGGGGATGTGATAGAGACGATACAGTGCATACAAGTATGTATGGAATGACAATCAAGTGCCCATGAATAAAATGTCCCCGGTGAGCATCGCTGCAACTGCAGGTTCCTTGGCGAGCGATAAGTCGGTATATTCACTCTGCACTTTTATAATCATCCGGCGACAGATCACCATGACCAAGGCTCAAGCCATCCAGGGCCAGCAACAAGTTCCAGAAATCTCGCGATGGCCAACCTTCTACAGCATAGAATTGGTCGACTAATATATATCCAAAATGGTCACTGTCAGTTAATCTTAGCTCGAGTACTTAGTCGTGTATGGATATCGTGAGCGTGTACACCTCGAATGCTATGGTAGTGGACTCACTGATACATGTGGAGGCCCGATGCCTGACGACGACTGCCAGTATCGCCTAGGTAGTCACCATGGAAGACTATTCTCTGGAGTTCGAGTCGTATGAACACAACGATTGCAGTTCTAACTGCTATGCTCAATAATCCTGACAACGGCAGCTGAATTCTGAATCCAAGCGAACTGGAGAACATCCACCTCTAGGTGGAGAATGAAATCAGCGTGAGTTTGTATCCTATGTTTGTCCTGGACCTACCTAGCTGTCCTGCTATCTAGCGTGCGGAACTGGGTAAGAATTGCAAGTGCTGATCATGAGTTACTGAGAGCTGCAGTGTCGAAAAGACGACTGAGCAGCAGAGGGCGCCCAACTCGTCTTCGCAGAGAATAGGGTGAATATGAATGCACTGATCAGTTGTACACCACAACTATTCGCTATCCGAGTTCAAGATTGTGACCCATCTCATGTTGCCGATAGCAGCGTATCCTCGTGAGCCAAGATCTTGGACAGCTCTTGCATGAGTTGCCGCAACGCACATGACAGGTCCCAAGAATGATGTCCATTACAGACGTTTATCATTGACTGGTTATAATTTGGTTCCCTACAACAAGTATGTGGATATGAACATATGCAATTGCTCCTGGCTGTTGGCGCTCTCTGCGTTGCCCACTCTCACCTCTATCCCGACAGAAGACACTGCACTAGTGCAAAGTCCATAGTTGAGTTTGTAGCAAGCAGAGCACATATTTTCGGGTGAGGCCCAGCAGAAACCCAGCAATCCACCAAGAAGTGGTCAAGTCCACGTCATTTGTTTGTGGAAAGTGAAGACGATGATCTCAAACAAGCCACATCCAAATACGCGACTGGTTTCATATTTAGGTGAGCCACTCAGGCCGGCTATTCGTGTGCTAGTTAGCTCAGCAAAGACAGAGTCCTCAGGCTTAGGACTTGGGAGAGTGAGAATGGTTCGATACTTGGCCAACCTACTCCGTATACCGGGTACGAATCGAGCACCTGGGGTAAAGTGGATGTACCCGGTAGAGGCAGGAAAGGCCAGGGAGAGCCGGCATTGATACGGCTGCACACTGTCCTTCCAGAAAACCACCGTGCCAAGCTCTGGTCTAAACAGCCGTGGAAACTTCGCAAGCCGGGAACCTGTTGGGTTTAGCCTATTTATCAGGCTTCAATGCACTCGGCATTGACTATGTATGTACCGCACTTTCAAGCACTGGCCAGTCTTTAGTGTGAACATTGACGATTAGCACCGCGTCACAATAGCAGAGTTCGAGGAGTTTGGACAGGGTATCGAGGCGAGGTCTGGTGCGGCAGAGGCAAAGCCACCTAAACGTGGATTGACAAGGATACTAAGAAACCCATGCACAATTCCAGGGTCTCAAGCGGCCTCAAGGTCCAAATCGGGTAGACAGAGCCGACGTACCATGAGAAGTGCAAAAAGCACGAACCACACGCCGATACTAGCCAGGCCTGCCAGGATGTCAGTAGCCTCATGACGACTTGAAGCCTATGGCCTATGAAGCGGAAAGGAGGGACATAGGGGATCAAGATTAACAAGAAGGACAGTACTCCGTAGGAGACTAGATAGATATAGTCCTCCCCAATCTTTCAGCCCTGATCAACAAGATACAGAGGATGGTGAAGCGCCAGTTCTTTATTTAAGTCTTGTTCGTGGCTGGAGAAGATGCTGGTGTATCCCCCACATATGCAGGTCCGATGCGTCCATGTCTTGTTTTGCTTTTTTTAAAGATGTAGTTGTGAGCTCCTATAACAGGGCCAGTACAGTATCGATCCCAAATTACGAGACTTAGCTTGGTTGATAGTCAGCCCTGCTGATCAATTCCAAGGGTGATCCGAGAAAGTGAAAAAAAAAACAAAAAACGAAGAGTTCAGCTAGATCGAAATGCTGGGAGGGTGTTGCCGATAGCTCCTCGCGGCTCCGTTGAACCTGTTACGTACCAGGGGACATCTCGGCCGGAGTGGAGTGTTATTGGAGTGTTCACGTCACGTTGGGAGAACGACCATCCATCGTATTATAACTAATCAGTGCCGTGGAGCCCCTGAGACACAGGTATGCGGACTGGGCGTCAATGGAAATGACACTGATAAACAACAGTAGCACCCGCTAGATCTCACCAACTTGGGTAGAGCGTGGCGCTTAGGAAGTCTCATTAATTCTTATTGCTCCCGCTAGTCTCTCGGCCGACTCTTGAAAGCTTAGATCGTGCAGCTCCGAACTGTGGACACTAATTCTTATGGATAACTTCCGCTTGGTAATAATAGGTCGAGCCAGGAGCAACTACAAGGGGGACGAAGAGACCTCTCCGGAGATATCCACACGTCCGGAGTTGCTGTTGCTGTGCGCCCTGGCCAGGGGAAGAAGAAAGATCATTTTGGAGATTCGAAATGGCCGTCTGAGGATACGATGGATGTCGTCGCCTGTTATTGAGGTGAGAGGGGAGGCCCAGAAGATGAAATAAGTCTGGGCTAAGAGAATCAAGGTAGCAACCCGTACGGGAACGACGCACTGCGACTTAGAAGAGCCCGATATTGATAAGGATACCCAGGTTCCAGGCACCCCGCAAGGATCCTTTCACTAATCGATAGCACCAACCAACGTACCTAGTTACCTAGGATGCAATGTCAACGAGCGGTCTGTAAGTCCTTCACGGAAACGATAATTAGAGAAAGAAGCCTGATGCTGATCTCAGCTGTTTGATACCTAGTTTCGGCCATGTTTTTCACCAATTCAGAGAAGCGAGGCCAAATCCGGTGAACCTATTCTTGTCTGGGTTTGTTTATGCGGAGCCTTCAGGCTTCAGTTGCATCTTTGAAACACTGTATGCAGGTGCATGTATGCGATAAAACGTGACGCCATTGGATGGACGTCGTGCGATAGTTGCTTAGGACGTCGACCACGACAGCAAAAGCCTCCATGTTTGTGACAGAAACTCCTAGATCCTCGCTCTAGAGTTTCAGGCTCACCAAAAAAGCACAAGCAGCTACTAACCTATCGCGATTGCACTGGTTGTCGTCCGTTCCATTCGGTCCCCGCCGGCCCCGAGTTTCCACTGTCATAAGACTGGGTCCCTACAGGCCCAGTCAAGCCCCAAACAACGCTGTTCCCGCTATGCTTAAGCGAAGCGTCCGCTAATTCAGGCACCTTACGGGAGCCCGTCTCTACGTACCTCCCTCAGTAGGTGTCCGGTGCCTGACTTCCATCACCTCCACTTCTGTTCATTCATCGCTGCCGCTGTCAGAGAAAGTCTGACAGACAGGAGCCCTGTGTGACTGAAAGCACGCTGTGCAAATGGAAGGAAGCTTGGACAGCGCCACCAAATGACAGGCAGGAACCAAGAGCTTGGACCATCTTCACTTCTTTCTAACTTGGGTTGCTACCTTATAGGCTTACCTTACCTTACCTTACCTACCTAGACAACTCACCAATCTAGCCCACATCAGAACACACCCGAAGCCTTCTGGATCCAACCCATATCCTATCGCAAGTCTCGCTTCTCGCCTTACTCGCCTCGTCTGAAAGGCTAGTACTTTGAGCCCTAGGACCAGATGCTGCGTGCACCTACACTTGACGGGCATCTGGTCCTGGGCAGAATATAGACCCGTAGCTCTGGGTCGGTCCGGCACTGATAGACCTTGACTTCTGATCTTTGATCGCTGCCCCTGGTTAGCCTCAGCTTATCGATGAAGCCGACAAACAGGAAGACAACCACATCTTACCTCAACAAGAACATCCCGGAGTGCCTTTAATCAAAATCAAGGATTTTACTGATGACGGTCAAGCCGGAGAATGGGACGTCCAAAGGCTGCAGAACAGGATTTGTCAACTGGAAGCAGTTCCATAGCGACTGGTACCTTGCTGCTCTGGCGGTTACAGAACTAAGTACATACGTACATAGTCGAGAGCCTACAGTAGGTATCGAAGATTATCAGAAAGACGTTCATAATCGCTGTCGACCTGGTCCCTGCCACTTTCGCTAACATGAGCCCGAGTTTCTGGTCATGGAACTTGGGACCCGCATGGCATGGCCTGGTGTCCCCTGGCATAAATGAAGACGTACGCACGTATTGTATGTACTAGTCTAGTCCTTGCAACAGATGTCTAATCTGGTGTGAGGAGGAATCCGCTTTTCAGGACCATTTAGTGAGAGCAAGGCCGAGAGGACCTTTGGGAACGGGGCCAAGTACGCACCCTCGATCAAGACACAAATCCGTGCCTGTCCAGCATCTATGTAACAACAACAAAAGCCGGAGGAAAGCAGACAGGATCGACAGATGCCTCGGGTAATGCTACAGTATTTAGAAAAGACGAGCGGCATCAGGGCATGCCCTTCCCCGGTTTGGTCATTTGGGGGCCCATACGTTACCATCATTTGGGGGTTTAGCCTCTCGGTTGGGAGGCTTGGGGGTTACTACTCTACAGGACTCTCTTCTTCATAGTCGTCATCCCCTCTGTGCGCTCCAATAGCACAGCTGTTCCAGACGCCAGCAAGATGCGCCGTCTGCCTTGAAAGAGATTATGCTGGTATTGGCTGCTCTGCAAGTTCGTGGGAGCCATGCCATGCCTGTCAGGCTTGAGTCAGCATTCAGAAACAGCATCCACAAGGGGACTCAAATCTTGAGCTCCGTTTCCCCACCATGATCCATCCCAACATCGACACCACCATCTCATCATTCATGCCCGCACCCCGGTCCTGTCACTAGCCACCTCCACATTGGCAACAACCAGAATGAGACCGGCGACTGGGGTTCGGCCGGGTCAGTCGTACAATTCTGGGCCTCCGAATTCATTCTACTACCGGTCCTGTCCCATCTTCTAGACGCCTCACCTTACTTACTTCTAGGCTCGATCTCCTCTTTCCAAGCCCGTCCTTATTTCTGTTCATGTTACCCGGCCTATTGGGAGCATATCAATCACCATCAAGCTGCACCATCATCGTTATTGCAGTCGTTGTTGACTGTTCACCCATACTGTCAACTAACACGGTATAACGAGCCACACACCTCCTAGAGTGAGTGCTTGCATCTGGTATCACTTGGAATGATCGGCTTCTGATAGCTCATCAACTACACTCCAATCATTCTTTTCTTGCCTTGTCTTTTCCGCATCATTGTCTCTCATTCACTCTGGTATAAGTTCTCTGAGACAATACCAACAAACCGAATCACGACCTCGATCACCGGCAGATTTCACTCGTTACCACCAGCATAGCTATGACTACTTCCATATACGACGCCATGAACGTTCCTCACATACCCGGAGTCCACCCCGTGGCCATTCCCCGACCTCAAGTTGGCATTGAGCGCCTTCCAACTCGTCGCATGAGCAATGAGCCACGCGAATCAATGAACTGCAAGTCGTGCCGAAAGCGAAAGGTGAGACATTACCATGTGTTTGCAAGAACTATGATTCTTACTAGCATTACCACAGATTAAATGCAACCGACTCCGACCTTCCTGCGAGGCTTGTCAGGTGTTCCAATGCCCTTGCATTTATGGTAAGTCGCCACTTCATCACATAACTTGTGTCTTGTCGTTTTGGGTTTCTCAGCATCACCATGCCGGCCCCGACCCAGCAGTGAAGGCTAACTCAGCTGCAGACGCGGCCCCCAAAAAACGTGGACCAAAGACAGACGTATTGGAAGCACTTTTGAAAAGAGTTGACGGGCTCGAGGCAAAGCTAAGAGAGAAGGGCGAAGATGATGTGTCGCTTGCAAGCTCAAATTTGCCAGGAGCTGGTAAGGGAGAAGCTTCTGAGAATGGTTCTCAAGTCACTGAAGTTGGCGAGTCGACAACCAAACGTGCCACAGTAGACGCGCGTGCGTCTCCTAGCGATACGGCATCACTTTCTCCGCATACTCCAATAGCTCGGTTTGTGTTATAGTCGCTTTTCTACCGTGGCTTGATAACTGACTCGCTCCCTAGTGATCTGTCCCCCCCTCCAGCCCAAGCCGAGGTCTTGCTCGATACATATTTTGCCAGGTTTCATGGGAAACCATACTATATCGTCGATGAATCCTCTATCCGACAAAGACTTCAACTCAACCAGCTCCCTCGATTTCTCTCCTTTTCCATTTCAGCCGTAGCAGCGAGGTTCGTTTCCCCTTAATAGCACAGACCCCTATGCTGACCGTATTCAGACACACCACCGACCCTAGTGGGTATCAAGCGGCTGCCAACCTTAGTGAAGACCTTGCAGCACGGGCTAGACGAGAAATCAATATCGACGAGCCATCCATAGATGGATTGCAGGCTCTTCTGTTGTTGGTCAGTGCCTTCACTGCAACAGGAAAAGGGAAGAAGGCGTACATGCTTATGAGTAAGCAGCGGCATTGCCCCAGACATCAGTCAATGGTGTGCTAACAAGATATAGCAAGTGCCACTGGCATGGCTATGGCGCTAGAGATCCATAAGGAAACTGACGGGCAGGCTCGAATGACTCCAGTTGAACGCGAGATGCGACGCCGACTCTTTTGGACGTGTTACTTGCTTGACCGGTTTCAAGCAACCGGTTCGAAGCGACCCAGCCTAATAAGCGACAACACTATTATGCTGCGGCTTCCTTCTTGGTCGCCTAACTCAACCTCGCTACCCGTCGAAGGCGAGTTCTTCCAAACAGGCTCAAACCTCCAGTACTTCCAGGGCAGCGACAAGAAACCCCAAGGGAGCATGGGCATGCTCATCGACATCACACGTGTTCTTGGAAACACAAATCGATATCTTGCCGCTGGCGGCGTCAAGGGCGACTCTCACTTTCCATGGCACACACTCTCCACAATATCCAAGATCCGTCAAGACCTAGATGTGTGGACTTCTGGAACCGAAGACGTCTTTTCCAACCTTAGCACTCTTTTTGGACAGGCCGACTCGACTATCCTTCTGCTTAGCAAAGTTATCTACCACCTGATCCACTGTCTCATTTACCGACCCTTTCTCCCTATCGACCTTGCAGAACTTGCAGAGACAGGACAGCATCAATCCTGGCAGATTGAAGCCACTAACATGTGCTTCCTTCACGCTAACGCGATTATGGAGCTAATTCAACTTGGGAAGCAATCGGGGATTGTTGACTGGCCGGCTTTCATTGGATATTGCGTCTGCACAGCAGGAACAGTTCATGTTCACGGAGCCCACTACAGTCAGCAAGGGAACCAGGGCGAGTTCAATGTCTTCAGCTCGGCAGCAGAGTTTCTGTCAAGAGAGATGCAATTCCTGAGTGAGCTGCGGTATGCCTGGGCTACAGTACAACACCAACGCGAGACACTTCAAGACATTAGCCACGCACATGGAGAGTTGGTGAAAGCTCTATCTCGCAGCTCAATGCGCTATACACCTGGATTTCACAGCGAGGATTTCTTCGATCGGTACTCCAACATTGGAGGCCCGGGTGGCCCTTCTTTCAGTTTCGATGCAGCCAATCTTCGCCTTGCCGATGTTGCAGTTGACATGGGTGCTGGACCAGCTGCTGAAGACGCCCTCCGAAACAACGATGGATTACAGCGACCGAGTCTCAAGCGCAAGAATACGGCTCCACCAGGACCTATCAACCGGAGACGACCTGACGTGAAGGTTATTTCGAGCCTGGCGCCATCTGCATCGGGACTACCTACTCCAGGTACTGCTCGACGATCATTCTCGTATACATCGGGAGGGATGCCGCATTCATCGCCTGGCCTCCTTGCAACACCAACCTCAATCCCGACCCATCACGAAAACCAGGAGATGTACACTATGCATGACCACATGGGTGGTGATGCATCCGCAAACAGTGCGGCAGTCGCGGCGGCAGCGGCAGCAGGTTTCACTATGTCATCCACGTCGCATGCCGTTTCATCTCATAACATGCACCCAATGGGTGGCGCACCTTTCAGCCCACCTTACAGCTATGGCTCAGGGTCAAGCATTACGAATGCTGGACCAGGAATGATCAATGAAGCGAACGGAGGCTATGATGCTATGTTCGGAACAGTGCCCACCAACGCCTTTGGCAGCCCAGCGGCATGGCAAGGCGATGACGGCCATACCAAGATGCACCTCAACCAGATTCGCCCGACAGCAACAAGCCCTGGAGCGCGAAGCACCAATGGTAGTACTGGAACAGGCCCAGGAGAGGAGAAGGACCCATTCCTGGCTCTTCTCGAGCAACTGGCCGAGAATGAAAATCGATCGCAGAACGGGCATGGAGGCGATCTTGACTTCTTCCTCGGTAACTCAGCTGTCAACCCTTGAGAGCGACAGAGATAGGGCCAAAATCACGTTTTTTTCTCTTCTTCTTCCTCTTCTTCTTCTCCTTCTTCTTGTGTTTCTTCTTTTTGTTACGATTCTTATTATTATGCATGTACATAGATAGGAGGAATCAGTCGCTGGGCGATGCGCGAAGGACGCATGGCTCAGGAAGCTCAACGCGGCAATCGGAAATGGAATTTCGGGCGCAATGGACAAACTTGCAGCATTTACAGGCGAACGGGATGGTTGAGTCAATGGATGTTTCATGAGGGCGGGATCCTCGACAGACAACGAACTGGTATGAAATAGTTGAAGAAAAGCATTAGCCACTGTATATCAGAAGAGCTTGGAAACATTGAAACACGAACAGAGCAAAATGAGATATAAAGCAGTATAGTAAACTAGGTAACTAACTAGTGAATCTGGGGTCTTATTAATTGTTGGGTGATTATTTCCACCACGAGTCAGTGCAAGCAGCGAACTAACAGTGTAACGAGTTAGAGGCTCATGGTTGTCATTGAAGATTCGGTAGAATAAGCTGGCCCTGTAAATTCTGAGGAAAGCTTTCAGGGTTGGGATTGGAGCGCGTGGTTATTCTGGGTGATCATCGGTCGTCCAATGGTACATATGTACGTAGGAAGACTGGGATGGAAGAAAGACGTGACAATGGTAAACCAGGTTGGTGGTAACTATCTTGAGGTTAGTAAGGTGGTAGTGCTAGCATCTCACGTAGGTAGTGTACTGTAGTTGTTTGTAGTAGCAGAGATGGCTACTCTACGTATCCGTACAGTGAGGTAAGGTACCTTAGATCGGTCGGGTTGCTCTGACAAGTGCGAACTCAGAAAGAAGCTTCCTTGCTAGTGCCGACGGGCAAGATCTCTCTAACGGTGTTGCATTGCCAGGATCTGGGATCAAAGTAACTGATTGACGTCCATTGAAAGTGGAGCTGCAACTTGAGACGATTTGATGTCTAGGGGAGCCTGGGACGTGTGAATGCTTCATGTGGCGGGTGGACGCGATTAAGCTTAGCGATTGGCTCGACCAACGGGTACCGGCCCGCAGAGCCACAAACCACGGGTTCGTCCCAAACGGGACCTGATAGCGAGATTAGGCAGGGGTCCAGCATGCATCCATGCAGGACACTGAGTGCACTAAAGGTGGTAATGAATGTGTAGCATAAGGAGCCAACTAAATCACGTTATGCAAACTCCTTAATCAGGTACCTATGCACCACTAAATATCGTACGGTGACAGACAGTTCGCATAATACCTACCATAGCGGGAGGGGGGTTTTAGACATATATTAAAAGGAGGAAAGAGTATCTACCTTATTTTATTACCCCAGATATCCTGCTATATTAGGCTAATATGATATTACTCATCAAAAATAACCGGAACAGTCTTTTCTGTCTCCTAGCTGATGTCCAAAAACACCCCTCTCCTGCGTAGGTATGGAGATTGTGGGATGTGCTGTCCCGGGAGAGATAATTTTCCCTTTCAAATTTCCTACTCCCTATGTATATGCATAGACCAAGCATAAAAGCACCATGACCACTTGTGAAACTCCCATGTTTGATCCCTTATGAGAAGTTGAGAATTGACTAACATGCGCACGGTGGTGATCATCGCCACAACAAAGTTGTAGCTCTGGCACTGGGCCGTTTTACTAGCTCGAGTCACCGTTTCCCTACTGCAAAGATACTTTGCTGGCCAATGCCAAACTGTAAACAATGTTTCGGAACACACTGTCAGTTGAACCTGTAACATGCAGGTAGAGTTTTATACGTTTGCTGTCTAAGGTATAAACAAACGCCTTGTCTGTCATGGCGTCATGAATTGACACACGTAACGTACATACTGTATCCGTAAAACCTCTCGAAACATCCCCCAAAGTATCCAAAAATACTTCAAACTCTATCTTGATAGTTCAACACCTTCGCTTTGGCTTTGGCCTTGGCCTCACGCTTCGCCGACGCCCTCGTTCTCAGCTACAACAGCCCTTGCCCCTTCTTCATCTGGCTGCTCATCTTCCCGCCTATCTTCAGGCGCTTTCTTTCCTGTCAGAGCTTGAAACAAAACGACCACGCCACCCAGTGTGGCCATGGCCTGCCAGACGCCTCTTGTAGCGCCGGCATAGCCTTCTGTTGCAATGTTTTGCTCTGCTGGATTCAAGTCACCGCCGTGCACCAACCCTGGCGTGTTAACCAAGCTAGATATCAGTCTCTGTCGAGCATGACTCAGATGCTCACCACCGTCCAGCTGGAGAAATCCCGACACAAGATTTCCTCTGAGTAAGCGGTAGAAGATACCCCCGGCCACCGCAGTACCGAAACTTGAACCTGAGCCTCGGAATGTACCCAGCAGACTGGTGGCGATGTATCGGGTATCATCATGGCTGAGGTGCAGGATATGCGCAAGGGTGTAGTTGACTCCTCCACCCGTCGCAAGGCCGTTGATCAGAACGACTACGATGAAGAGAGCAAGAGGAAGACTCGTGGTACTAATGAGTGAGAGGACATAGGTGCTCACAGTGAAGATGGCAAGGGCCGCAATGGAGGGGAGCCAAAAAGCACCGTCTCGGCGCACGTGAAGCCAGCCGACGAGGATGCCACCCAGACCAAATCCTACATTGGTCGGAATGAGAATGGAGCCTGCAGCTGCCGGAGAGGAGCCTCGAACCGCGAGCATGAATATAGGCGCGTAGAACAAAACGCTCCAACGGGCTATCATGAGACCCAGCTGTGCGAAACATGAGAATAAGATACCCCACGAAGAGAGAACCTTGACGGGTATTATGGGATCCGCTACCAGGTAGTTCTCAACTGCGAGGAAGAGCAGAAGGATGACGGGTGCGATACACAGGGGTACTGTTTGGATTTCATCTGCGATTGCGTAAAGAAACAGTACAATAGATGTGGTCTTGAAGCGTGAGTTAGCGACGGTTCTGTACTGAGAGAAGAGCTTGCGAAGCTTACCAAGAGACCAGCCCCAAGATAGTCGATTCGTGCGAGCTTCTCTCTCGTAGACGTCTTGGTATCGTGTGCTTCTGCTGCAGCGGGTATACTGATAAATACTCCCAAGCCTGTGGCGAAAGCGAAAGGGATTTGTCCCCAGAACAGTGGCCTCTATGGCCAACCGGTCAGTCACTGCATCGAAATTTCCTGTTCTAAACGAGTTCAACGTACCCATCCCACAACTGGCATCAGACCCCCGAATACGATAGCACCAAAGGAAACACCAGCAGTAAAGCCCGCGTTAATCAAGCCTAGCACAAGACCTCTCGACTTCTCGCTGGCCAACTCCAGCCCAATAATAATGGCGAGTGACAAAACCCCAGCACCACCTGTGCCTGCAATGACCCGACCAGCAACAAACGTACCAAACGAAGTCGAGAGGGCGCAGATCAGTCCGCCAGTAGCTATGAGAGCCGCAATGGGGAGAATAAGAGTCCTAGGTGGGAAGATGGTTGCCAGGCGCCCTGCTACAGGAGCGAGAGAAGACATGGGAATGAGGTAGGCACTGGTGAACCACATGGCGGACGAGCCGTGGGAACCAAGTTGAGATGCAATGGCGCCCTGAATCAGAGTCATACCAGACATATTGCATGCTACAGATGAGTTAGTAAATGGCCAAATTTATATTAGAAAAGTTGCCGACGATGAGTAGATCTCTGACCTGTTAAGAAGATGAGGAGCCACAAGCTCACTCCTATCGCAATTCCTCTCGTAAGCGGGATGTGGACTTTGGCTTGAGTCTCAACATGACGAGAATTGCTATCCTTCTGCGTACTCAACCTTACTGCCGAGCTGGATCTCGAGCTCGAGCTTGACCCAGCGAGTAAGGGCGTCTCCTCTGAAGTGAGAGGCGTGTCGTCACGAGGGTCAGAGGACGGGCCGGAGGCGGCGCTGCCGGAGCCGGAAGTCTGCGGCGGAGAATTCATGACAATCGGGCTTGACGAGTGTGACAGAATCGCTAGAAAGTCAATAACATTACATGATCCAAGGACCTTCAAGGAGTGCGTTGCTGCCGTCTGAATGGTTTAGGGGAATGACGTGTGTTACGCCATTGATATCGCCATGACCGGTGATGACGTTAGGAGATAACGGCGGGGCGGGGTGGGGCGGGGATCGGAGACCGGAGATC